>APFE030497601.1:54740-75238 GCA_000404065.3 Pinus taeda | reverse complement strand
GCTCTACATGCATGCATACATGGCAGAAAAGCCTCCTTGAGACTTTATTCCATCTTTTCTCTGTTTTAAAATAGAAAATCCTCCTTGGCCTACATCTATTCCTTTTATGCCTAAAAGATCTCCCTTGCTCCTAGAATCATGGAACTACTTATGTTCTTATTTATTTATTTTGAGAGCATCTAATTAAATCACACTTAAAGGCCTAACTATTACTTTGACTTGGAACTTAGGAAACTATTTCTGAAAATGCATGACCCCCTATGCCTACTATTTACAATGATTTTCCTTGGGCTGAATGCTCCTGAATCAAACTCCCAAAGTAGAATATATTTATGATCTCCTGATCATGTGTCTTTTGGTCTTGGTCTTCCTGGATCCCACACTTTGTTCTGTAGCTATTTAGATGCTTTAATCCTTTGCTGCCACTGCACTTCTGCTATCTTTTGCTCCATTTTCTTCTTCATATCAATCAGGTTCAACTTCTGATTATTCTTGCTTGCTGTTGCTACCATTTTCCTCCATTTGAATTGCTTCATCATCTTCTGCCATATTTCTTCAATTTCTATGTCCAACATATCTTTGAACTGGTCTATCTTCTGCTTCTTACTTCTTTCTTATTCTCTTTGTTTTAGGTTAATGTTGTAGTCTTCTATGTTGAATTTTCTTTTACTTCCTTCATTCTCTGGTTTACTTGCTCTTGCTTTACTTGCTGCCATTTTTTTTGCTTCCCTATCTTCCTTCTCCTCCCTCATGATTGAGTCATGATTATTCAGCCTTTCCTCCATCAATTTAACATCTTTGTTCCATGGATTGAATTTTTCCATAAAGTCTTCTTCTTTCATCTTTACTTGGCTGCTCACCCGTGCCAAATCTCCTCTAGCAATTACAACAAAACCCGCATTCACAAAACACTTTCTTAAAATTAAAAACATGAGGCCTTTGACCTCTTCTTTCTTTTGCAACATTTCAGTTTGTTGCTCTATTTCCTCTTCCTTTGTCAGCATATCAGTATGCTGTTTCGAATTCTTAGAAAAATTCATGAGACTATCCATTAGTCTCTCTTCCACACCATCTGTTCTAATGATGCCTTCCTGCTGGTTATCTTTACTTTGAGATTGTTTGATTCCTACCACTTCTTTACCATATTCAAACAATCTCTGCTCAAGTTCCTTAATCACATACTCATACTCATTCATGCTTTTTAATGAATTTGCAAGAAAATTACTGCATCTTTCTGTCTCCATGCCTACTTGACACACACCTTCTTCTTCGGAAGCTGTAACTGCAACTTCTATTCTACTATCAAGTTCTCTCATCAGTTTCTCCATTAGTTTAATCTCTTCTTCACACTTAGCAAGAACTTCATCACAATGCTCTTCCCTTCTAGCTTCATCCTTCACATGTTGTGTTATAGTATTAAAATACAGTCTTCGTCTAGCCCTTGTATTCTCAAGGTCTTTCTACTGTAGCAATCCACTATTTCCCTCATTCAAGAGGTCTTCTCCATCATACTCTGTTCTCCTAGAGTACTCCTCCATACTTTTGAGATCTTCAGAAGGTTGTCCATCCTCTTCAAAACACTTCTTTGTTAGTGTCTTTTCCCCCTTTGCTAAGTCTTTTGCATAGACTTCTTTTTTCTTAACATATTTCAATCGATGTCTAGCTTCCCTACTATCTATCTCAACAGTTTCCATGGCTATCTTCACTGTGCCTATCATCATAATGAATTGATGATCCTTTTCTATGTTTTTAGCTAACATAGTCTCTTCCTCAAGTTTGCCTTCAGTCCCTGGTTGTTTATCTTCTCTAAAGATATCCTCGAATGGTTTTTTTTCTCCTGCAATATCTACCATCATATATAGACTATCAGTTTTAAAAATATAAGACCCTATGGTCTCATTTGATGGTCCAGCCATCATATCTCCTTGCTGTTCTATATGAATAAAAAATTCTTTGATGGTCTCCTCTTCAATCTCCTCAAGCCCTTCACTTAGTTGCTTGACATCTTCCACCAGTTGTATATGAGACCTATCTACCTCATCTTCTTCCAGGACATAATTTTGATTATGCTGGTCTTTTTCCTTCTTCATGACAATATTAGCCAATTGTCCTTCACCTAAAAACATACACAAATTATCAGATTTAAAACCATTTGACCCTTCAGCCTTACTTGAAGTTTCAGTCTTCAAGTCTTCGTCTTCACTATCTCCCAGAAATTCTCCTTGTTTTGGTTCACAAATGGATTCTCCCAATTCAACTTCCTTGAGTTTTCCCTTCAACAACTTCACTTCCTTTTGCTGCAGCCTTCTCTGCAACTTATGACACTTTACTAGCTTCTCACTTAAGACCCAACCTAATCTCTAGCTTTCCTCAAGCATTCTCCTTCATGCATTGAGTTGTTCTTTTAATTCAGCAACCTCTTTGTAAATTTCCTCTTGACTCATCTTCTTTCCATTTGCCTTGGCATCCTCTTTCTTATATCGTCTACTGTGGCTTTTCTCTGAACCTCTACTATGATTATCAGTAGTCATCTTCTTCTCTTCTTTCTTCATGAGCTTCTTTGCAACAAGCCTCTGCAACAGCTAGTCCTCCTGGCTACAATCTTACCTCACTAAGCTCTCCTCACTCAGTATTTTGGTAAGCACGGGTCCTCTGTCTAGAACCTCTTCTTGAGCAACACCTTTGCTCCTTCTAGGATTTTGCAATCTCTCACTCTCTCTTGAGAACACTTTAGTTGTCCCCTCTATCCAATTTCTTATTGGATTCTCTAGGTTCACTGCCACTTCTCTATAAGAGTATTCTCCTTAATCTGTCTTTAAGAACTCGCCTGGTTCTTCTCTCACAACTTCTCTTGCTATCACCTGTGCATTAGCATACAAAAACACATACTTAATTTAAAACAGAATATTCCTTCAAGATCTTAGCATGATCTTGTTCCTCCCATTCTTCTGCACTTTGAATGGCTTGTCCTCAGGTTGGTTTCTCAAGTCCTTTTTCCATCAGAACTTGCACTAAGCAATCTTGCTTTCTCTTTCCTTTAAGGAATTCTCTATTCCTATTTGCTCCAATCCTCTACTGGAATTCTTCAATCTACCATGAACTTCAAAAGTTCTCCTTTTACAAATTATAAATCTGCTCTGATACAAACTTCGGCTCTGATACCACTAATGGTGCCGGCTATACCCGACATCAATCATAATTAGCCACAACTGATGTTGGGGTAACACCGCTTGCACAAACCCACATTATGCATTTACTCAATGATGCATCCACAACTGTCCTAAGATATTCAACTCTGCAATGGAGTTAAATCTGCAGACCATAAATGGTCAAGAGGCCCATTCCTTTATTCTTGTATAATGGAACCCAATCAGCCCGCCAATACTTTGACTCGGACTATATATGAAATCCCATGTATCAACGCTTTTATTTCATTATAATCCTTATACAAAGGATTAACATACAATATGCATACTTTCTGCAGCACTTACAAGTTTAGCACCAACTTTGAGGTTAGAACCTCATCGCAATCACCCATCGCAATGTTCGGTAGTCATATATATATGTTATTTTCCTTCCTCCAAATCCGATATAACTATCAGAAGTCGCAACCACAATACTTATGTGAAAAAGGCCCGCACTACCGGAAATATTAACTACTTGGGAATGAAATTCCCTCCATTCATACCTTACGGATTTCAAAATGTATAGTCCCAAATCGATATATCGTCGGGTCCAACACTATAAGTTCCTCTACGGAACGCCGATTACCCCAATGCCTGATCACCGATAGTTGGACTTCAAAAATAATAGAACCGCCTCTATAATTATCGACGGGTTCGCACCATTCTTCGCCTGTAGCACTACTCCAACCTCCGATCAGTGATATGCTTTACCGCTGATATCGCCATTGGCGATGTCACAATTCCACTAAACTGCTAACCCTTGGTGCCTCCGATCACCGATATGTGATTTAATTGTGACCATTGATCTGGCCATGATCAAATGGTCTACGATTAACCACCATATTGTAATATTGCATCTCCACTAACTGTTTCCCTTGGTACCTCAGATCGCCGATATGCGACTTAATCGGGGTTGCTGATCAAGCAACGATCCAATGGTCCAAGGGTCTTCTGTCGCTGCGATTTGATCTCAACCATTGATCTAGATGATCCAATGGTTGTTGAGCATCTCCTGCACTTCTCCACAATTCCTTTTACTTAGAATTTTTCCAATGTTTCTTCAATTTCTTAGTGATTGATTCTTTAAAGGTTTCGTCCTTCATTGCTTATACTATGCTCCAATTCCCCTCCAATTTCTTGTGATTCATCTTCGAGCATGTTACGCCCTTGCGTACTACAGAATTCTGCCTACACTTCTTTACAGAATCTACGAGTTCATGATTCACATGAAATCAAATCATATACACTCAATTCATGCATATGCATGCTCATAATCGAACTCCTACTTTGTATTAACACATAAAAGTAATTGATTACAATTGAGACTCTCGGTCTCTCTCACAGGCCTGATTCTCAACACTTGTGGCCTCTCCTTCTGCCCATAGGCTTACACACACACACACACACACACACACATATATATATGTATAGATATATATATATATGAAAACATTCGGTCAGATTGTTGAAGGTCCAATCAATCCTCTAACAAAAGCCTAAAGCTCTACATGCATGCATACATGGCAGAAAATCCTCCTTGAGACTTTATTCCATCTTTTCTCTGTTTTAAAACAGAAAAGCCTCCTTGGTCCACATCTATTCCTTTTATGCCTAAAAGCTCTCCCTTGCTCCTAGAATCATGGAACTACTCATGTTCTTATTTATTTATTTTGAGAGCATCTAAATAAATCACACTTAAAGGCCTAACTATTACTTTGACTTGGAACTTAGGAAACTATTTTGTAAAATGCATGACCCCCTATGCCTACTATTTACAATGATTTTCCTTGGGCTGAATGCTCCTGCATCAAACTCCTAAAGTAGTAAATATTCATGATCTCTTGATCATGTGTCTTCTGGTCTTGGTCTTCCTGGATCCCACACTTTGTTTTGTAGTTGTTTAGATTCTTTACTCATTTGCTGCCACTGCACTTCTACTGTCTTTTTCTCAATTTTCTTCTTCCTGTCAATCAGGTTCAACTTCTGATTGATCTTGCTTGTTGTTGCTACCATTTTCCTCCATTTGAATTGCTTCATCATCTTCTGCCATATTTCTTCAATTTCTATGTCCAACATATCTTTGAACTGGTCTATCTTCTGCTTCTTACTTCCGTATTCTTCTCTTTGTTTTAGGTTACTGTTGTTGTCTTCTATGTTGACTTTTCTTTTACTTCCTTCATTCTCTGGTTTACTTTCTCTTGCTTTACTTGATGCCATTTTTTTTGCTTCCCTATCTTCCTTCTCCTCCCTCATGATTGAATCATGATTGTTCAGCCTTTCCTCCACCAATTTAACATCTTTGTTCCATGGATTGAATTTTTCCATGAAGTCTTCTTCTTTCATCTTTACTTGGTTGCTCACCTATGCCAAATCTCCTCCAGCAATTGCAACAAAACTTGCATTCAAAAAACGCTTGTTAAATTAAAAACATGAGGTCTTCTCCTTCACACTCTATTCTCCTAGAGTAATCCTACAGACTTTCGAGATCTTCAGAAGGTTGTCCATCCTCTTCAAAACACTTCTTTGTTAGTGTCCTTCCCCCCTTTGCTAAGTCGTTTGCATAGAATTCTTTCTTCTTAACATCTTTCAATAGATGTCCAGCTTCCCTACAGTCTATCTCAATAGTTTCCATGGATATCATCACTGTGCCTATCATCATAGTGAATTGATGATCCTTTTCTATGTTTTCAGCTAACATAGTCTCTTCCTCAAGTTTGTCTTTAGTCCCTGGCTGTTTATCTCCTAAAATATAGCGATAGGTTTGCCTAAAGGAAAAATTATAGAACAAGCATATGTTATCCTCCTCAAGATTGACAGAAATAAAGAGGTACTGGTTAGCAATGACTGGGGAAAAAAGGGAAGAAAACTTGAAGAACTTCATTGGTAGCAGGTCGCTCTTAAACATGACACTTTCACTCCATTACCATGATTGAGTCAGGTTGGATTATTCCATTCACCGGTCATATCACCATTGGTCCTCCGTACCATCCATTTTTGGGGTTAACGCTACCAATCCATTTTAGTGTCACTGATATGTTCAAGAGAAGTCACTTAGAGAACTCGCCAACCTAGCTAACGCCTCATCCACTGCAATACCTTCACGCTCCATTCTTTCATGACTGTCATCAAATTGTTTTCACCTCCACAAAATCATTTGCTCCGTTTCATATTGTAGATGTGGGATTCATTAAGGCCCTTCTACGACGGGCCACTTTTTGTCGACATCAGATCATTATCCAAGAAGTTGACTTAGGAACAACCCTTTCAGTACTTTGAAGCTTGCATGCCTCAATGGCAAGTTTCTCACTTCCAGCGATGGGTTTACATCAATGGCCTTTGACCGAAAGATTTTGCGTGGTGTTCGACATCGACTCATGTATTCACACCATGTGAATTGTACTGTAGTACCTTAAGGGTCATTATCATTATCGATGATTCCTCTCATGCCTATTAACAACTTACATCATTGGCTGGTAATCAGGCGATGTCTTTCCATGTTCGACACCAGAACATATTTTCACATGGATCGACTTGTACTTCAGGCGAAGATTGAACGATTTTGAAGACCCTGGATCTAGTTTCATCCATCTGGGCTACGATATATTTAGGAAAATAAAGACATCAAATGTACTCCATAGCTGCACAAATAATGATCCAAGCTAAGGGATGATGGCTCTACCAGAATCATCAGTCTGCCACACAGATGGTTGTTTGTCCTATGTACATGAAAATGAGTTTATAAAGATGATCATGGAAATGCCCACCTAAGCTAGATCATGAAAATATTATGAAGATAATGTATTGTATTGTATCTTATTACAAGTCACGTTCTAGTTCAAAAAACCTCGGATCCTCATGATAAAGCATTTCACCGGACATCATAAAATTTACGACCTCATGCTTTAGGGGGCAAATAGTATATAAATATTTGGGCACTGCAACCACAATCACATATGTCCATAAACCAAGGGCTTCTAAACCCCTAAAAGCGTTGTTTCATACCCTAAAGGATCAACGTCAACTGATTACATCAAATCCCAGAAGTTCCCTCGAAAAAATTGCTTAGAACTGCTCAAAACTAGACCATATAGACTGCTCCATGCTAAGGTTGTGATGCATCTCACCTGCTACACACAAAGGGTGTGATGCATACTGAAAATCCCTTTTGTAGGTGGGATGAGCAAAAGCAGACAAATGGCAGAGGAATTTTGCTAGGTGGAAACCCAGAGAATCTTTTAGAAACTCCTCATATGACACTTGCCTCTCTGTATTTGCCCAGGGATGAGTAGGAGATCATGTAATCTCCAAGTGGAACCAAGAACTATCAGTGAAGTGACACTAATCAAAATCCCAGAAGCTGACTCACCCCCCTAGAAATATCTATATATGGATCCCTCATCCTAGAGATCCAGAGGCTGGAATTTTGTAACTTGTACGGAAGTGCTGTTGGTTTCTCTCTGAGACATTGTATTGTTGGGTGATCTAGCTTTTCATGAGGTGAAGTGGGCTTTCATGCTGGGAGGATCGCACTAGATCATACAGTTGGGTTGCAACCTCTCTTCTACTACTTCTATCAATAAAGCTATATAAGTTTTTCTTCGTATACTTGTATATTTCTGAATCTTGTATTTGTGTATGTATTTGTATGGTTAATGTACATCTGATTCTACATTTTTTGTGGTTATAGAACTCTATGGTTTGACGGTATTTTACTACTTTGACTCTACATGTGTTCTTTGAAGTGGGACAAGTGAGAAAGGAGTGGTGAAGCTCTATCAAGGGAGAGAGGAAACAAGCAAGGAGCCAAGAAAAAGACTGAGGTTGGTACTCTCTGCTTCTCTCTCATCTATTCTCTCATAAAGGAAAACACTAGTTACTTTGAATTGTTTGTTTCTAAGATAGCTACCCGTCTTAGTGGGACTAGCAACTCTGAATGGACACTAATTTTCCCGGAAACAACCATAGGTGTTGTCCAATTGTAGATACAAAACTTCAAGAGGATTACCAGACCAATTATAAAGCACATCATGAATTATTATTATTTTCAAATTTTCATCACTATGAATATTTGGAGTTGTGAAGTAAACCCTTGGAAACATTTTCCCATTGAAGATTGTACAACCAACCAAGTGAAAATGAATAAAATTTTCCTCCTATAAATTTTTGGGTGTGCAAACAAAATGTGGTAGAAGTGTTTTATTTTGGTCCATACCATCAACTATTAAACCCAAATATTTATTTGGATTTTTGTAACTCTTCTTTCTATGCTTGTACAATTTTTTTCTTTCACTTGTTTGATGTTCTCGATGCTCTTGAAGTGCTTTGACAATGGAATCTACACATAACATAAAACAAAGCTATTAATAAATATGTTTTTATAGTTGATGACTATACAATTTTAAAAAATAATGTTATGAATGCTTACCTCTTTCTGCCCCTTGACATTTATCCCTTTTTGATTTAAGAGAAACACATATATTGCAAACCCCCATCCTTTTCTTCTTACTAGTATAGACATTGTTGAATTCTTTCTTCCATATCTTCACAAAATATTGATATGTAATAAAACAACCATTTTCTTCAACACCTTCTGCATATTCTTAGTATAAGTTGTAGATTTCTTGTCTTGAGAAATTATCTTGAATATTTTTTGTGTCTCTATTTGGCATACACTCTCCATGCTTTGAAAAAAAGCCTTTCATCCATGACATTTCAGTGTTTTCCAATGGCACAAACTCTCATTTATGGTGTATTTTTTAATAGAATGTTGGGATCTTTTTCCAAATTTTCTTGGATTCTTGACAGACAAAAATTACCAATTGAATGAAACATTTTGAAAGCCTTTCTACAGAGAAATAAAGAACCAATATGATAATTATAACTTGACAATGTAGATTGCATGCACCCCACTAAATATGAATTTTGCATGCTTTTATTCATTGAAAAAAATCTCTTCCTTTTCTTCAATGCAAACTTGAGATCCATATGTTTAAGCACTCATTTTGACAACATTCACTTGAAATGAGATCACTAATATAACTTATTCTCATGAGATATTATTCTCTACCCCTTGTATAACTAGAACATCTTGGATTGATACGAAAAGGTCTACTCCTACTCCTAAATACAATATTTTCTTGCAACGTCTCCATCATTTCATCATCACTTGTATAAGCATTTTCATCATCATTAGGACAAATATTATCCTCACTTTGATCATTTTGAACATAGTTAGGAAATTCATCACCATCATTGTTTGAAAAATATTCATTACCATCCTCAGTTGTATGAAATGTTTCACTAGCGTCATCTGTGCTTTTGAAATACTGACCTAGAGGATATTCTTCATCATCTTCATCCTACCCTTCATCAGTGCTACCCTCATATTACATAGAATTAGGACTAAGAGGAAAATTTGAATTTCTACTTACTAGATATTCTTTATCTTGTGCTTTGTTAATTCTACTGTCATAGTCCTTAGGATTAGGACTAAGTGGAAAATATGATTTTTTATTTACCAAAAATTATTCATCTTACTCTTCGTCACTACTTTTGTCATAGTGCTTAGGATTAGGACTAATTAAAAAATGTGACTCTCTATTTACTGAAAATTATTCATCCTGCCCTTCCTCACAATCGACCTCATAGTCCTTAGGATCAAGACTAAGTGGAAAATGTGACTCTATATTTTTTGGAAATTCTTATCTTGCCCTTCGTCACTACTGCCCTCATAGTCCTTAGGATTAGGACTAAGTGGAAACTCTGACTCTTGATTTATTGGAAATTATTCATCCCGACCTTCATCACTACTACTCTCATAGTTAATAGGATTATGACTAAGTGGAAAATGTTACTATCTATTTATTTGAAACTATTCATCCTAATCTTCATCAGTGTTTCTCTCATAGTCATTAGGATTAGGACTAAGTGGAATATTTGACTCTCTATTCACATTGAAATAATTTTCGTTATATTCATCAATATGAATAGAGTTGTTACATGATGAAGATGTTGATGCTTCCCAAAGAGAAACTTCACTATTAGAAGAATCCATGACTTTCAAATAGAAGAGGTTGAATGATACAAATGCACTCTCTCCTAATGATAATATATAGCTTAAAGAATGAAAATTTCCCTCCAAAGGTTGCTCCTAAATTTTTTTGCCGAAAATTTTCCCTCCAAAAATTTCGTTTGAAATATTCCACTCCAAAATGTTCTTCTACAATTTATTGAAAATTTTGTACTAAAATTTTCTCTTGAAAACTTTGACCCTAATTTCCTTTCAAATTTCCCACACAATTTTTGTTTAATACTTTCCTTCTAAATTAAACTGAATCTTTTACTTAAATTATATAATATTTACTAGACAATTGATTTTTTTTTTTAAATCTTTTATCCCACATGTAACATAAACTATTGTATCTTCATAATATTAACTATATATTAAGTTTTTAAACTTTTATTTTTAATGCCACATTCAAGAAGCGATAATACAATTCCATAATTTCTACTATATAAGAAATTTCGTTATCACTATTCCTCACATCACATCAAGATTTCTCGAGGTTTAGTTAAAAAACTTGGAGAGATTTTGTGGAGCACCTACATTGTCATTCGAAAACACATTCAATGGGAGATTTTCACATTTCAAAGGTTAATTTCCTTCTAATTCAACCATAAAACGAGGAATTTTGGGAAAATAGTTTGTTATATGCTGACAATTTTTTTTAAATTCATTTTCTTTGTCTTGCGGAGAAACTCAATTTTTAATTCGAAATTTAGGAAATTTTTTAAATTAGGTAGACTTAAGCTCAAATCTCATTGAGTGCAGGTCTTAAAACCCCATAGGTTTACTAGTAGTTATGTGTCATCTAGGTTGTTATGCTCATTCAAGATACCAAGAAAAAACACATTCCATTAATTTTTTTTAACAGTTAATTAACGAAAAACAAATTCTTTTTCAAAATAATGAATTTAAAAAGTAATTCACATGGGCTAGGCTTGCCCGATGACCCCTTGGTAGGGAAGGGGTCTTTAAGTCATCATGGGCACGACGGGCCCAACCATGCACAGTCATTGTGTTGCGGGAGGGCATGCCCATCGGTGGATGCACTCACTTGAGGCACATTGAGCTCTTGGGAGGTAGGGGTCATTGTTCCCTATGCGAGTGCACCCAACGACAACACAGTGGCCCGTGCCTACAAGGGGGTTGCTTCTGAGAATTGACCAACTTGAAAGCAGGGGGCCACTATAGCCTGTGCAGGCATGCTCGGCCATGGGCATGCCCACTTGCGACATGCCTAAAGTGTCGTAAGTGAGCACACCCATGGCTGGACTTGCCCGCCCAAGGCACATGCATTGCCTCTGCCATGGGTGTGACTACCCATGGCACAACAGGCATGCCTACCTACACGCCTTCCTCCTAGGGGGATGTTGTGTTGTTGGTGGGGTACAACTACTGGCGGCAAAACCACCACCTAATAGGAAGCAAGTCGATTATGCGAATCAACCACTTGCTTTCCAAGGGGCCTGTTCTGAGAACCACCCCCTTTTCCTCACAGCGGTTGATTCTCATAACTCCCCCCTACCTGCAAGGGGTGCATTATACAGCTGATGGGTGTGCCTGGTTGGGGGACATCACCTCCCTGCCTACCATGGGGTCATCGTGCCCTGCGAGGCATGCTTGATGTGCTACGGAAGGGCACACCCATGGCTGGGTGCACCCGCCAAAGGCACAACAATCCCTTGGAAGGAAGGGGGTCAATTCTGATTCCCAGAATAAACCCCGTACCTGCCAGAGGGCCATTGTGCCCCAGGAGGGCACACCCACTGGTGACATAATGACCTCTTGGCAGGCAAGGGGCTAGATGCCAATTGTAAAAAAAAAAAAAACTTTTTAAGAAATGGTTCTCTTTTTGTACTCTAGATGAACCTAACAACTCACATGTCATGAGAGTCCTTGTCCATGTTTTGGGTTTTTTTTTTTTTTATTTGTTTTTATTTTGTTTGTTTACTAAACGATATAGGTTCTTTTGTGATTCCTAATATCTATATCTATATCTATATCTAATATCTAATCTATTCTATCTATCTATCTATCTATCTATCTATATATATATATATATAATATATATATATATATAGTATATATAATATATATTATATATATATATATATATAATTATTATATAATAATATAGATATATAATCTATCTACTATTGGAACTACCCGAACTGATCTAATGATACAAAATTTGCATGGATTTTGAAAGATAGAGAAGGTGAAGAAGATCAACAGATATATCTATATGTTGGTATGATTTACGATGGTGGAATTTATGAGGTGCTCAGAAAAGTACTAGACATATTTTTGATGTCAGATAATAAAGTTTTTTATGTACTTACAGAACTGTCCAACTCACATGAGAATATTAGATATTAGTTTGCATTGTTGATGTATGCCATGACTGATGATTCTACAAGGATATGTAAACAAATCATAAGTGACATTGCACAAAATATCATAAGTATTATTATTTATATTTATGTGTTTTGCGTTATTGTAACTGTATCATTATATTTTTTACAATTTAGTGATTATTGACATATTATATTTTTTTGACAGAATTTTACTGAGGGCCTCTCAATTAAATTAGGGGGTTTTCTTTTATAGAGCGAGATATTATTAATTTTGTCAACAGTTTCTACTTAGGGTTAGAAGAAGATACAAAAAACAAGAAGAGAAAAAGTACTTCATGATGCTACAAGACTACATAAAAGGGATCAACAAAGAATTCCTATAGTGGATAATTCTAGCAAACCGAGATATCTTGCTTTTGAAGATGAGGAAGCTAAATAATTTGTTACCATTATGGAGGATTAGATTAGAACCGATGTTAGAAAGAAGAAGAACCATAAAAGACCAAAAGAAAAAATGTCCAAGAATGTCTCCCTTATAGTTGATGATGAGTATATTTCTTATGTAGAAGAAAATATGATAATCGATAGGAGGAAGAAATTAAAAGTTCATCATTCTGAAAAAATCATGGCCAATAGTGAAGATCATAGTGAAAAATGAAGAGGAAGAAGAGAAATCATTACACCAGGAGCTGATTTAGAGGATGGAATTATTAAAACATGACAAAATTCCATTTGACATCAGTTGATGAAGAAAAACTTAATTGACTGTGGTCGTACATTTCAACTTAATGTAAACTAAATCTATAAGCTAAATCAATGGAAATTTAAGTATTAAATTAGAAAGTTACACCACGTGCATGTTCACAACTTGAAAACATTGATGAAATACAATCCATATGCTCATGTGGTTGATTATGTGCTTCTTGTTGATCCAATTCAAGTTCCCAACAAAGAAAAATTTGATAAGTCAAAAAGTTTTGAATACAAATATTATGTACTTGGGGGGACCATTCTATAGAAGCTCAAAGTAAATTGATGGAGGAATATTCCAATAAATCGTGTTTTGAAGCAATGAAATTTATTATTTATGTTGGTTTAATAGATATAAAATAAACGTTATTGGCACGGGATCATAATACATATAATGAGTATATGATGTCTATGAATTTCATCCAAAGGGTTAGATTTATTCATAATGAATTTGAAAAAAACTGTGGTGGGCATCAGATAAAGGTTAGTCTAGCATTTTGGAAGGAATGTTGTATGGAAATAGATTATCAATTTGAGGAAAAAGTCAATTCAAAAGGTGGAAAATTAAATTCTGAAATATTTAGAGGTATGGATAACATTTTCCTATTAGCGATTAGAACTAGAGAGATATGGGAATTTATCAATGTTTTTTTTTTACATGTGGGAGAACGTTAGCATAAAAATTCAGAAGGTGAAAAAGTATAAACCATTGATATGTAGCAGCAGTAAATCAGATCCTGAAATGAAGCACCTTCCAGAAGATATGAATATCACACCTTAGAGAGCATTGCAAGGAGTGAAGGATGGAAAGCTTGCCAAAATAATATTATCTCATGTGAGTTCAAGGGTACTATCATTGGATGAAATTTGTGAGGAATTTTAAAAGTAAGTTTGTTGAATTATTTTTACTTAATTCTAGATTATAAGTTCCTTTTAAGTATAACATATTGTTGTTGGTAGTTTTTGTTATACATATAATTATATTAAAGCTTTTCAGTTTATATATTCAATCACAAGGATTATATGAGAATACAAGAACAAATGGTTAAATTGTTGAATGATGATAGTTGGGATGGTGTTGTAAGAAACTACCTAGATTCAAGTTCTACATCAACACAAAGATCTTTATCTTGCATTTAAAAAGGTATGTTGAATTATACATTCATTTTTATTCATGTGTATAATATTTTTATTTTATAGTTTATACATATGTTTGTTTATTTCATTAAAGATGAAGAAGGATGTAAATGGAGCACCAGATAGTTTCATAAGATTTATTGAAAAAATTACGATGGAAATACTGAGAAAGCAATGCCTTAGTAATGTTTAACTTCAAGATCATAGTCTTACTCATTTCATTTGGAAAGGGTGTGAGATTATCCAATATCATATAATACAAGGTGATTGTGAAGACATTGCAAAACACATACCTAAAAGGGATTATTTCCTATTTATTGCAAATATTTCTCATGGTTTCAATATCCCAAACATTGAATATGATAGTGACCCTTATACTTATCAAGCACTTAGTAAAGTGGTTGCGGGATTTGTAGAAGTCATAAGATCACCATTATGGAGATTTGTGATATTTCATTTAGACACACAATTTTCAATGTTATTGACAAGCTTTAAGGAAAAGTGAAATTCAAGAATGCAACTTACATGGTAAGATGTTGAAGTTATATGTTTGATTAATGTGGGAAAAATCATTTATGTAAAATTTAATTGAACTTTTATTATTTCTTGTTACAGGAAAAAGTCAAATCTTATTAACCACAAAGATCAACCAATTATAAGTTATTGTGAGTTCATCCATTTTTAATGTTGGACAAAAGATTATAGCTATAAGCCTATGCTTATGAATCGGGTAGATGGAAAGAGTCATATCCATGTACTGGTTCATGATTTTGTAATAAAACTAACATTAAGATAAAGAAGCAAAATGAGAGATAGTTAAAATTTATAAAAAAACTAGAGTCATTGATTAACTATATTATAGATTTATGTTCAAATGAAGGAGATCGGGTTTTTGATTTATTCTCAGGCTCAGGTAAGTTTAATTATATGAAATTGGATTTGAAAATCTTATTTTTTAATTTTTGTGTGTTTATACTAATTTACTTCATTATTTATTTTGTACTTGATGATTAGGTACAATAGTAGCATGTTGCCTCAAAAATGAAGAAATTGCATTGCCATTGAAAAAGACCCAGTACAATGCAAGTTTATTCAACAAGGAATTAAATCTCTTCAATTTATTCTAGATGCAATGCAAGAAGTTGGTTTGAGGGAAGGGGATTTTAATGAATCACTTGTGGAAAAAAGGCAAAGGAACCTCAACCACCATAGGAAGGATTTCTTGTAAAGACATACATTGGGAGATTCACATACATAAAAGATACATTAGAAGAGGAAAATGACCAAACTGAAGTAGAAAATATTATGGAAGAAGACAATGATGAAACTGTAGATGATGAAGAGTATAGATTACATGATATTATTGGTTAAATTTAAGTTATGCTTGGAAATCATGCTCATTTTTTGTAACTATTAATTAGTTATACGTGTAATGTTGATTTTGAGATTTTATGAGAAGAATAAGTATTCAATTATTGTTTTTATATGTTTAAGATTTGTATTATGTAGTTTTCACTTTAATTTTTATGTGAATCATTATTTTTTGAAAAAAACTTTGATTATTGTTATTTTTTGACATTGAATTCATCAAGATGCTATTTTTTAACCATTTTTTTTGTAAATGTTTCCTATAAAAAATGATTATTTGACATGTCATTTTCAGCAAAAAAGTCTCAAAATGTGTAATTTTTTTGTTATATCTATAGTCAAAATGTGTATTTTTATGTCAACTCTTACAAATTCTTGGATTTTTAATGACAATTATTTGATGTGCATTGAAATATTAATTAACGATATATATAAAAGATCAAAACTTTAAAATATTGACCTTTTTTTTAACTATGCAAAAAATAAATATCTCACTATTAAAAATGAAAAGAAAAAAAAAATATGAAGAAAATGACTACTTCAAAAATTGTTAAATTTAGAAAATAATTATCCACATTTAATACATTAGAAAATTTAAAGTCAAAAAATGTTTTTTCTAAAAAAAGGGGTTGGAAGTGCATCAACACTTTTCATAATCAACATGAAAACCACTAACATTTTAAAAATAATGTACATAAGAAAATTTAAAGTGTAAAAAAAATGTTGAAAGAAATATATATATGTATTTTGAATCAACACTTTTCAAAATTGGTTGAATTTTTTTCTACCTCAAAAAAAACGGGTAATCAATACAGTTCCTATTCCAAAGTTTACATTATTTAGAATAGGTTTGATTTTAACATACTTCGAAGAGTTTCATTTTTCTCAATAGAATAAGATTTATTTTGAGTCAATTAGCATACACTTTCAATTTATTTAATATAATAAGTTTCATTTCTATAAAATAGAATAAGTCTCTCAATTCAATTCAATAGTATAATCTTTTCATTATGCTTAATATAGTAAATTTCCAATTGTTTCTCTTATACTAGTTATTAGCATAGATTTGGTTCAAGTTATTTTTTATTTGAGGAAGTCTTATGGAAAGAACATGTGCGTACACTTGATGAGCGGTAATCTCGAGTAGCTTAAGATTTAGAAATTGCATTCAAATTTCAACTTTAATTTCAATTCAATCTCTTGATTAGAAATAAAAATCCTAACATTTGTTATGCACATACGCTTCAAAAGTACACAGACCTTGGTTTGAAAATTTAATGAAGTATTTAACTAATAATTAAATTACCCAACACTTTTTGCGCCTTTGCTGGGGAAGTGTATATATGACTTTATTTTTGGTTTTGAGTTTGAATATCATATTAGATGCATTGATTATGTAGATGCATTGTTAAAATCATATTAAAATAATTTATGATGCATGTGTAGAGAACGTGATTCTAGGGGTAGATTTATAAGTAGATATAGAGGACTTAACTCAATACCAACATCACAAACCACCTGCACTAGACGACGTAGTGTCACACCATCCACTAAGTCACATTCCATCCATAGAAGGTAGTCATAGACTCCCTGAAGTGCATAGGTCTAAAATTCAGCCCGGGGACTCACCAATCTCATCTACATAAGATGTAATTGGAGAACCTACATCCCTTACTAAAGGAGTCATATGTCTATCTTCAACATGTGAACAACTCTTACAACATGAGTTATAGATACCTAGTGATGAGGAGGAGGATATTTTTTTTGAAATGCCATTAGTAGAAGAAACAGGGGAAGAAGTAAACAACCCTATTGTTGAACCTTATATTAGCTCTGAAGAATCTAAAATGGAAGGAGAAGGAGAAGAGGAAGTACACAATGTAGAGGATAGACTAAGGATTGGTGGAGGAAGAGGTAGAGGAGGTAATAAATGTGGTATAGGTGTAAGGGGAGATGATAGAGAATTTCATGAGGAGGATCCTTTTGGATTCCCCATCTTAGATACAAACACCACTACTACCATGAAAAATATCCCACCATCCATCCTTCCTAAATTTCAAGGCTTGAGAGCTAGGGATCCATAAACATTTCTTTTTGAGTTTGAATTATTATGGTGATCATACGATTATCTACTTGATACTCAAAAGTTGAAATTATTTCTAGCTACTCTAAAAGATGGAGCTATTAAATGGTTCATGGGTATAGGAACACACTCTATCAGAACATTCGATAATATGAAAAGAAGATTTCTAGAAAATTATAAAGATTATTTTATGCACCATGACCTTAAGGATGAAGTCTTTAAGGTGGTCCAAAAAGGGGATGAAAACCTTGAAGATTTGGTGTAAATATTTTCCTACAATGTCAGAAGGGATAAATTGCATAATTTAGATGGAGACACATTAAAATATTTTTTGATAAAAAACATAAGGGATGAGTGGATTGATCTTCTCAATTTAATGGGAAAATGAGATTTCTCCCAGTTTTCATTCAACGAAATTTGTGAGTTCTGCTAACACATTACAAGAGGAAAGGGAAAATATGGTAAGAACCCAAGAGACCAATTCATGTGAAGAGTAAGCAAATTTTCATCTGGAACAATGAGAATAACATAATTAGGAAAATTTCTTAATAACTTTAAAACATATATCCTTGGAAATATTAGTGAACAATTAGATACTTTGAAACCACAAAATAAGCAAAACGTTGAGAGTGTTGCGTTATCTATTTTCTATCCTAGATGTAGGAAACAACATGCTTTATGAGAAATTCCTCTTTATAGTGTTGAAATATGTGTTATATTTGTAGAAAATCATCATACAAAAGATTGTCATTCAATACCTGGGCTTAAGGATGTCTTCCAAGATGAAGCTAGAACAAGTGAAGTTGAACCTATTGGCTTTGTTTCTCCCAAGATACCTTGGAAGCCTCAACAAATAGGTATGGTATAAGATCTCAATGAACCATATAAATCATTACCAAACCACAAAAAAATTGGAATGCCCCTATGCCTTCAAACATTTGGGCACCTCAACCCAAAAACCCATCCTAGTCACAGGGTTGGAAACATTCTTATTGTAGGAATCCTCAACATCCTCAATTTAAATAAACATACCCTCAATACCAACCTCATTATTATCCTCCTCAACCTTCACAACCCATTCAATAACAATTCCAATCACAATAGCCGTCAATTCAACCACTTCCGTTTCCCTCCACTCCATTTCCTCAAAAATCTAATCAACTACCTACTCAGCCACTCATAAATCCAAACAATAAAGATCCTTAACAAGTCATCTATAATGTTGAAGGTCAAAATTTTTCAGGCTTGTATGATAGCTCCTCTAGGTCTAAATGATGTTCAACTTAGATCTGGTAGGTCCTTGCAAACGAAATCACCACCATCTATCATTCGAGAATATAAATAGGATAAAGTTCTTGAAAAATAGGCACCTCTTGATCCAGAAAAGACTCCTCCAAAGGAAGATGTTCCTACACAATTAGGTGACAACTGAATAAAATAAAATCTTACAATTCCTTTAGTAGAGCAATCTTCTGTTTCCTTACAAAGTCCTCCTTTTCCTGAAAGACTTCAAATTGATAAGGGAATAGAAAAGAAAATCAATTTACCTTAATATAATATTCTATATGAATTGAAAAACATTTGCATCAAAATTTATTTACTTCAGGGTATAAAGGAAATACCCATTTTTCAAAAACAATAAAGGAGTTGTGCATAAAAAAAACCAAGAAGAAAAAGAAAATACATTAAAAATATTCATTTGGTAGGAAAGATTGCAGGTATTATGATGGGGAAACCAAGAGTTCAAAAATATTTAGATCCAAGTATCCCTATGGTAAAAATTCACATCAATGGTACTGAGATCCCAAACACATTTATTAGCTTTGGAGAAGCCATTAATATCATGTGTAAACAAACTATGTATTAATTAGAGCTTCCTAATCTTCAATATACCCAAAATTTAATGCAATTAGCAAGTAGATTTTCTATTAAACTTGTTGGTATATTGGAATATGTATCTGTGTTTGATAGAAAATTCTCTCCAGTGGATAGAAGTGAACTGTCGAGATCTAGTGGTTTGATCTGGAAACAATAGAAACAAAAGGAATGTGTTTTCCTTAGAGAAATTAGAACATGGAGGAAAGACATACTTGTAGTGCAATGTAAGTTCACATCTTCTATTTTCTTATGAGCTTTATCTCCAGCTCCAAGTGTTGTAAATGGAACCTACAAAACAACTATAACAAGCATGAGAACTACAAGATAAAATTATTATAGACTAATATCTCTAATAAATTATTCAAGAAGGCATTTAAATACATATGCATCAAATGGACATATGCATAGGAAAACTAATATTTTTGTATTAATGAAATGTAGGAAAAGGTTACAGCACTTTTACAGATCTTGAGCATGTAGATGTCTCCCACCAAACTTGTCCTTCCTTAGACACTGTTAGGCCAGGGTAACTCCAGACTTAATGAGCAAGAGAAAACTGATGATCTTATTCATTAGGTAATATACATTTATATATACAAATAAAACGGATCAGTTCATCTTCTGGATGACTGTCCAGTTCACCCATCCATTTCGGATTAGGTGTCAACATTCCCCCC
>APFE030497601.1:11298-51297 GCA_000404065.3 Pinus taeda | reverse complement strand
TTCTGGGTCACTGTCTCCTTCTCCGACACACACTCCTTTCCACAGCTCATTGAAAATGAGGGTGTGCTGTACCATCCGGGACCAGTCAGGATAGTTCTCCTTGCCAGTGAGAACTATTCCTATCATAGAGATGATTGAATGCATTCTGTAAAAGGTTACTTCTGCTGATATAAAATTTTTTGCTGATATATACTTCTGATAAAAAAAATACTCTTAAAAAACTTCTGCTGCTTTGAAAAAATGATGGAGAATTACTATGTATATCTCTTCTTTAAAATGATTTTGTTATGGACAAAAATCATTTAAAATCAGCCTTATATCACCATATATATATGCAAACTCATTCCATATATCATTTAAAATCCTGCTTCTTTAAAGTCACCATATATCATTTAAAATTCTGCTCATATATATATCTCAATCAATACGCACACAATGACAAGTATCCAGAAGATACAAAAGAGTTATTTGTAGAGCCGATTTGAATGAAAACCCTACAACAAAACAGAAGTTCGAAGAAACAGTTCCCAAAGAGACAAAGAAGTGGCATCTAGAGACACCATCAGAAACGAAATCAATCGGGACACCCCGCCTCCTTAACCTCCAAACCCATAGAGGGTTCTGCCCTGCCTCTTCAAAGCATAAACGATATCCATGGCTATGACAGTCTTTCTCAGAAAAAACACAAGATTTAATCAAAACATATTATTGCTGTCCCATTTACACTATACGCTGTCCCATTAATTGGTTCTAATCAGGCAGCGGGGGGGAATGATCCATAGCTAACGAAACAAACTACCGCGATCTGAAATTAAATGAAACCGCTCTCAAGTCTTAGCAAAACAGCTAAGTTTGACCTGCTCTGCAATCTTCCACAGTGATACAGAGGGAAAACTCCGCGTTTAATTTATAATAAATGCCATGAACTTAAAACGTGAGAGTGGGGAATATTTCAACTTCCACCACAAGAAACCTAAAAAAAAACCAAGCCGCAGAGAAGAGTGGAAGAGTGGTGCTCCAGGGGGAATGATCCAGGCAGCGGACCAGGTAGCCGAGGCAATGTCAAGCAGCGGACCAAAACAAAATACAGGCAGCGGGCAGGTGTTTCAATGCTATGAAATTACAAGCGTTTCAATAACAGTGATACGTTACCAATCAGGCGTTTCAATGAAAGGCAGTGGCAGGCGTTTCAATGAAGGCAGTCTTTAGGCAGCAGCAGTCTGCAACGGCAGAGATGTCAGAGACTGAGGAGTTACTACTATTACTGGGACCTGTGCTTTGATACCATGTCAGGCCAGGGTAACTCCAGACTTAATGAGCGAGAGAAAACTGATGATCTTATTCATTAGGTAATATACATTTATATATACAAATAAAACGGATCAGTTCATCTTCTGGATGACTGCCCAGTTCACCCATCCGTTTCGGATTAGGTGTCAAAAGACACAAAGAAAACCTACAATCAAAACTAAAGGATGGTAATGGATCCTTAGGTAAAAAGCAGCAGCATTAGGTCATAACTAAGAGTCTACAAAATCCAACCAGACTCTCTAGGAGGTAGTGAATTTATAGGGTAAATATGGTAGTTTGGGTTTTACCAATCTACGACTTAGATCCACATATGAGGGAGGATAAGCAATAAGGATAAGAGATAATACCTATAGGATAGGAGTTTGATACCTCAATCAATATTAAATGGTTAAAACCACCTTATAAGATTCTAGAAAGAGAAGATTCAATTTTTTTCCCCATAATTTTATAAGCACTGCACCTACATTAAAGGAAACATGTGTTGGCCAATGCAATTGCTTAGTTATGCAACATGCAACAATGCAAGTTGCCAGAAGAGAAAGTGATCTAGGTCAAAATACTAGGGTTTTGAGCTAATTAACCCATAAAACATGGACTTTTGGAGAGATAAATCTTAAGGCTTTGCAAAGGGATTATTGAAAGGTGTTAAGGATGTTGATTGATCCAGTTTTCAGGGCATTTGAGTGAATGTGACAAAATGACCTATAACAATATGTATATTTAGATTCATGGGAATATCCTATTGAGTTTATGATTTTAACTCCCAAGAATAATTTAGAAGGGCATCAATTGACCTTGATAGACCTTGGCTACCTACAACCAATGCATTTATAAGTTGTATATAGTGATATGCATATTTACGATGGAAGTTCTACTACGAGATTCCCATTATATCAACATGAAAAAAATAACTAAAATAGAAATTGAAATTTGGATTGATAATGATAATGAATACTTTGGGGATATTCAACTTGTATTTACTCATTTAGAAATTGATGAGGAATATGAATTGATAAATTTGATGAACAATAATGGTTCTTCTTCATATTGTGAACAAAATCAAAGTTGTAAAGAAAAATGTAATATTTAATATTTTTCATCTAATCAATTTAAAGTAACTTTAAATTCTTTGGAAAATTTTGGAAATTCTTTAGCATAAATTTTCTCATGTAAAACATTAAACATTAATAATAACTTATAAGAATTTCAAAAGAAACAATTGATAAAGATGTTGCCAAACAATTTTTGTGCATATGCATAGGAATACATTGATATGAAGGGAATTGACCATAATAATTGTATGCATCACCATTTACGTTCAAGAAAGTGCCAAACTAGTGAGACAACCCCAAAGAAGGATGAATCCCTGAGAATTTTTTTTTTGCCAATCTGAGAGAATTTTTTGAGGAATTCTAAAAATTTCTTAATCTGAATTTCATTTACTATATATAAGATAGCTAATGGATCTCACCTCAAATGATTATTTCTAAGAGGAATGGAAAGTGAGGAGTGTGAAATTATTATACAAAACTAAACAGGTCTAGTTTAACAGATCATTTTCCTCTACCTTTCATTGATAAAGTATTAGATACTTTAGTAGGGAAGAAATTTTTTTCATTTCTTGATGGTTTAATGGACATGAAAAAATTCAACTAGCACCAAAAAATAAAGATAAAAGAACTTTTACATCTACATGGGGTATGTATACCTACAAGGTACTTCCTTTTTGTTTATTTAATGCACCTGCAACATTCCAAAGATAGGTTTTAGGTATATTTTCTGATTTGATTCATAATAGTGTATAAGTTTACATGGATGATTTCACTATCTATGGAAATAGTTTTGAAGAAGCTCTTGAAAAAATAGAAAAATATCTCATTAGATGCAAATAAAAAATATTTCATTGAGTCATGAATTTGTTTTTATGATGTTTAATTAAGGAATTGTTTTGGGGCATCATATTTCAAGTGCTGGAATCAAGTTGGATGCATCTAAGGTAGAGGTAATCTCCAAAATTTCATTTCCTACTTGTTAGATAGATAGAATTTTTCTTCGTTTCGCAGGATATTATAGAAGACTCATAGAAAACTTCACAAAAATAGCTTCTTCACTATTTAAAATTCTTACAAAAGAATGTAATTTTGTTTGGAATTATGACTATAAAAAGCCATTTGAATTATTGAAACAAAAAATTACTAAAGCACTAATCTTAAGAGGGCCAAATTGGTCTCTCCCATTTCGTATCTCAACTGATTCTTCAGATTCAATTTTAGGATGTATTGGGACATAAAGACATAAATCCTTATGATATTTATTATACAAGTAAAAATTTGACTCCCATAGAGTTCAATTATAGAGTAACAGAAGAAGAGTTTTTTAGTTGTTTTTCATGCTATTAATAAGTTTCGACATTATATTATTGTTTATTAAACTTTCATTGATACATACTATTAGGCTATTAGATATTTAATGAATAAACCAATTACTAATGGAAGAATGACTAGATGGATATGATTATAACAGGAATTCAATATTACCATCCTGGATAGGCAAACAAAGGAAAACATAGTTGTTGATTTCCTTTTCGAGATGCAAAATTATAATATTGATACCCATGTAAAGGATAATTTTCCTGACAAATATTTTTTTGCAGTATCTACTAAAACTCCTTGGTTTCAAAATAATTTTTAACTATTTGGCTACATGAAAGTTTCATCCACAATTATCAACCAAAGAAAGACATAAATTTATGAAGACCAATGCACCCTACTCATGTTAAGAGGTATAATTGTACCAAGGCAGACCTGATATGGTGATCTGGAGATGTGTTCAAGAGGATGAAGTACTAAGGATATTAAAATATTTCATGATGAACCATGTGAAGGACACTTCACTGATAAAAGAAATGCATATAAAGTGCTTCTTTTTGGGTATTACTAGATTTCTATTTCTAGAGATTCTAAGAAATATGTCAAAAGATGTGATATTTTCCAAAGAATGGGGAATCCAATTCCATTAGATGGGATACCTCTATAGGCTTAGGGACTAATAGAGGATTTTGAAAAATGGGCTCTAGATTTTGTTGTTCCAATCAACACTCCATCTAAATAAAAGAGGTATATTCTTGTTTGTACAAATTATGTTACAAAATGGGATTAAGCTAAGCCGATTCATTTTTTTATAACCCTATTTGCCACTTTATTATAGTGAGAGAAATCTAAGCTCAACTTGATTTAGTTGCTGGCTGAAATTCATCCCCTTTTCACCTTTTATTTTACTGATGTGAGATTTATTCCATGTTAAAAGGGTGAAATTACATAATTGAGTAATTTCTCATAAATATTTTGCCAAAATATTTTAATAATGATATAATAACCTTTTCCACAATGATGAGATTTTTCTCAATTATCTCAATTATGAAATAGATATTAGTAGGGAATGCACAATTTCTTCCTTGTATGATCATATGGTTGGGGATTTTCTCTTGTATCACTTAGCCATTCCTTTTTTGTGTGGTAATCCTAGTAAGGCATAATCCTAATAAGGCATAGGATTACAGAGCAATAGATCCTTGTATGTAGAATTTACTGCAACACTTTTTGTTGGAAAGTCAGAAAGAAAGTAAATATTTTCTCGATCTTGATAATTACATGTGATGTTTCTTATTATTACGATTCTTTATATATTTTTTCTTTAGTTCATCAGGAAATTACCAAAAGTAGCAACACATAAAATAATGGACACAAGTTGTAGGCACATGGCTGGGAAAAACCCCCCTGGAGGGGAAAACCTAGTCAAAGTAATTCTTCCTTTCAATAGTATTCTTTGAGAATCTTCACCCTAGCCCAAGACCAGACCTTCCCTCTACACCAAGTCAACCTCCAGAAGATTGACCTCTTCCCAGTAACTTCGACTATGCAGCAACTTGCAATAGCCAATAGCTTCTGGTAATAATCCAACTTGGAAGACTTGATCTCCCAATCCAAAGCATGAAATAGAGAGAGACCACCACCAAAATTTCAATTTTACTTGACTCCTTAAACTCGTCCAAAATCACATTCACTTCAGCCTCTTGGCAATAAACGTTCCTAGCTACCAACTTTGCACTTTTTCCTAGCAAACAAATTTTCACACTTCTGCCCAGTAGATAAAATTTGAACTTGATGATAAGTGATCCTCCAAATGAATTTGATGTCCTTCCTTTTATAGGATTCTTGTGGGGCAAATAGGGTCTTAGGCTAACTTGATCTTCGGTTAGGCCAATGTTGGGTGCTAAAAGGTGTCTTTTAAAACTCCTAATTGCCTCACATTAATTATCAACCTGGGTAAGTCTTTTTATTTCAAGAGTGTACACAATATGTGCAAGCTATAAATCCAGAGAGAAATGCTTTAAAATAAGTTATTAAATTCAATACAAGAGTAAATATAGGCAATAATAAATCTAAAGCTTGTAACTTTAAGGGAAACAATTCATCTAAGCATCATGACTCAATCTCAAACAAAACCGTAATTCAATCTTAATCAACAAAATTCAAATGATAATCAACCAAGAGCACCATATCATCAACTGAGCTCTTTCAACTGGACTTAAACTACTCGATAGAAGGAAATAATTTAATCAATAATGCTCTATCCTTTAATTAATAAGAAAATATTCTTTAACTGATAACTAATTCAATCCATGACATGAATTAAATAAAGCCAACTAGGACTGCGTAGTAATGAAATGAATACCATAAATCTGATTCAATGAAAATAAATACTCTGCAAAGCTATAAAGTAGAATAAACTTGCAGGAAATGAAAAAGGCATAAAACAAGGAACAATAGTAAGATCGACTAGAGACCGGGTCCTAGCCACCAGAGAATACTGCTTATCTACTTCAGAAGATCCGAATGAGCAACAACACAAGTTGTATATTAATCATGAAATTCACTTGTCATTACAATATGATCTTGTTCTTCAGAATCACACTTTTGTAAATTAAAATTAAAATCCAAGTAAAAGACGAGAGATCCCTCTTTAGTTTTCCATTTTATAATCAAAAGGAAAAAAGATAAATGTGATCCCTCAGGATCATGAGATCTTGAGGGATTCACAAGTAAATGATATCTTCAGACAATTCTTCTATCTTGCACTGATCTTCTTGATTCATTCCTTGCTTCAATCACACACGACGTGTCTCACTTCCCTTGATTATCTTTTGTTGTTCCAACTTTGGAACAACAGTTGTTCCATCTGTTATTTTTGTACATAAAAGGTAATGAGAGTTAGTTTGGTCGGTCAAATGGTATTAAGAGTAGTTTCATTCATTCCTTATGAAAATGTTATCAATATGTTATTATATCATGGCACAAAATGGACAATAAAGGAGGAAAAAGACAATAATCAAGAGTAAATACATACCTATTGCAAGGCTCAACATACTCCCCTGCTTACCTTTTTTCATGTCCTCATGAAAAATAAATAGTTCCTATGTAATATAGTTAAGGAGTAAGCAGGAGAAAAGGTTTCTTTATCAGGCCTGAAACCGTGATTTTGTGCCAAATTTGCAAAGGTTGCATGTTTGTGTCCTTCAGGTAACTCATAGTCAAACCAATACCCTTAAGGAGGACACCAAATAACGGGACACGTAAATCGACATCCCAACCAATAAGGCCCTTCCCTCAAGATAAGATTGGTGTATGTGATTAATTGGCTTGCAATCGATTTGAGGTTTCCATAATTAAATGGGTCTCTTTCCTCTATACTGTTATTTGAGACCGTCCATCTAATTTTGGATGCAAGTAGGGATCTTTCTTGGATGGAGAGGAAATATGTTGTTCCTTTCTCTACAATTTCCTTATGTATGGGCCCTAAAATTTGAATCACACATTCTTGTGTCATTAGCCTTTTATGTTTAGAAAAAAGTTGCAAAGGGTGAGTAAGCTCACTCCTTACATAGGGATCCAACCCATGTTCCTATCTTTGGAATGATTTATATGCCTTATTAGCACTCAGAATGAACCTCAAGGCTGAGAAGAGGCAATTCTGAGGTAACCACAGACTAAGCTTTCGATCTGGTATCTAGCCCTGCCAGACCAAAAAGGGCTCTCTCTTTACCAACAAAATGTGGATGCAATAAGTGAATCCAGGCTAGCTATGAAGTACGTGGATTTGATTGAATGTTGAGGGTTGAAAATAGGAAGAGAAGGGACCATTAGGCTATGGAATCGAGGCTAGTTTCTGTCGACAAACATGGGGAAAAGTAAGTGCAATGTTCAACGAGATAAAAGATGTAAATGAGAGAAGAAAAGAGGAAAAAGATTGCTACCTTGTAGGCATCAATTAGGGGATGGATCTACAGTGATGACTTTAGAAGAAAGAGAAGCATAGGGTTACTCAAAGAGCATCTAACAGAGGATGGATTCTGAAAAGATAACCACTACATTTTTAAACATAATCATTGTGAAAGGAGCATCATGTGTAGATGGATTCATAACACTTCCCTTAGAGAATGTTGTAATGAAATTAGCAGAAAAAACAAAGCATGGAAATGGATTTACAAGAAAAACATGCTGCGCATTAAACACCGTCATGGATCCCAAATCTAAAGGATAGAAACTACTCCACTGAAAATAATATTCAGAAAAATATTTACACAGTCCAAAGCAAATTTTCTCTACTAAAAAATTTGAACCCTTTACACTCTAAAGTTCATAAAATATATACAATTAGCTCATCCCTGTACTAAGGGAGTTGAACTCAACCATCTCCCTCAAGATAGAATCAGTTACATTAAATTTTGACCGAATTTCTAAAAATAGGTGTGAAATATGAACTCATAGCTCTTAAACCATAATATATGTTACAAAAATTAAAGGGGTTTTCACCGATAAGGTCATGCTTGAGAAACACCTCTCTCGAATTTTGGAAATTCATTTCCAGTTGCTTGGAATCCGTGCCACAAAATAATCTCTAAAACAGGAAATCATTAAATATTTAAATATGTAAAAATAGGCTGTAAAGATCTAGTCAAATATTCCAATTCATGATGCCTGTGAATAAACGAAAAGAGGTTTTTGTTATATGACTTGTGGTTGAAAAAAATCACCTTGGGTTTCTCAAACTTACTTTCCATCTGTTGCAAAATGGCGCCACACTAAAATGACTAAAATAGTAAAACAAATGCAAAATTTGTTTTGTTTTAATGTAGGCTTTACATATCACTATATATCTCCGACATAGTAACACCTATGCATAAAATGAAGAAGGTTTATGTTACTTGGTATGTGGTTGAAAAAAACCTCTTTCACTTTTATAAAATTGATCTTCATTACTTCAGGAACTAATTTTGTAGTAAACTTGTCCGTGTTTGCTGTAAATGAACTCAAAACATGCATAACCAAGAATCAATCATTCATTTCGATCATATCTACTAATCGAGGAACCACTTTCAGGCATGGAATATACCGTTGGAAATATTTTTCCAAGCTGCTTCTAATGAACATACTTAGGATATGATTTGCATTGAAACTCGTGTAAAACATCTCTGAAAAGAAGACATATTGAGAGCCCATTTTGATCCCTCGTGATAGGCTGCAAAGACTGGAACTAACATTGGCCTTATTAGGGATGGTGGCTCCTTGGAGGTGTCAAGAACACCATAGACCAAGTCCCTAGATGATTGGGACAATATGGTAAAAAAATTACAACCCAATCAAACACTGAAAATCACACATTGCAAACTGTAAACTAGATGTTGAAGGATGTCTATCCAGAAAGCTTACTATACAGTTATCCTACACTATTCTACTACGAAATCACTGAATCAAGTGATAATAAAGTGCCAAATAAACCAATCAAGCAGTTGTTATAATGATGCAGTTGTTTGATGGTGTTTGAACTAGAACATAATTGGAAATTCTACTAGTAATATATACACATAGTACCTCTCGCTTTGTAAAAGGAAATCTAGTTTTTCATTCAACTTACGAAAATATTCCATATATGTTACTATATGATCATAAAAACCAGATTCTATCTACTACGCCAACTCATTAACATATGCTCTCGACTGGAGATTGTCACATCCTTGCTGTAAATCAAAACATCATTCAATCCAACCATCCAAGGAAAGCCTTACCTTTTCTTCTTTGGGAGGAGGGAGAGTTTCCAAGAACTATTTAGGATCTTAGAAATCATATGATTTGATTTGAACATCCAATAGTTCAATTTCATTTTCTAATCTTTCAGCAACTATACCAAGAAAACAATTTTTACCTTTAGATGTGAGTTGGCTAGATTTCAAATAACGAAATACTCATGTTGAGAAACTTTGATCAATCTGAAAATTCACTAACTCATTCTTTAAAGTTAGTAATATGTCCCCAGATAAAGGATTTTCAACATACCCTGTCATTGGTGATTACCATCAATGCTCTGAAATCTCAATTCTTTGGCAATGAAGTCACTTTGAACTTTGAAGCTCCGGATCTTGAACAATGGAGTCACCAGGTGAATGATTTCAACCTGTATATGTGTCTGACTATTGTCTACCATCAACAATTAGATTTGCAACTTGAATGATCTTTCCCAGAGAAGGTCTGTCATCTCGTCCCCGGTAGCAGCGCCAATATGTTAGCACTCAGAATGAACCTCAAGGCTGAGAAGAGGGAATTCCAATGTAACCACAGACGAAGCTTTCGATCTGGCATCTAGCCTTGCTAGACCAAAGAGGAATCTCTCTTTTCCAAAAAAATGTGGCTGCAATAAGTGAATCTTAGGCTAGCTATGAAGTACGGGGATTTGATTTAAAGTTGACGGTCGAAAACTGCAAGAGAAGGGACCATTGGGCTATGGAATCGAGGTTAGTTTTTTCAGGAAAACTTGGGGCAAAGTAAGTGCAATGTTTAGCGAGATAAAAGATGTAAATGAGAGAAGAAAAGAGGAAAAATACCGCTACCCTACAGGCATCAATCAGGGGATGGATCTATAGTGACAACTTTAGAAGAAAGAGAAGCACAGGGTTACTTAATAGAGCATCTAACAGAGGATGGATTCTGAAAAGATAACCACTACATTAAACAACTTAATCATTGTGAAAGGAGCATCATGCATGGATGGATTCCTAAAACCTATTACAAAACTAAAATAGGCTTTTGTAGATAAGGTTATATTTGAGAAAAACCTCTCTCAAATTTTGGAAATTTGTTTCCGGGTTGCTCAAAATCTGTGCCACAAAATAATCTCTAAAGCGGGAAATCATTAAATATTTAAATTTGTAAAAATAGGTTGTAAAGATCTAGTCAAATATTCCAGTTCACGACACTTGTGAATAAATTGAAAGAGGATTTTGTTATAGAGCTCGCGGTTGATAAAAAATTTCCTTGGGTTTCTTAAAATTACTTTCCATCTGTCGTAAAATGGTGCTACACTGCAATGGATGAAACAATAAAACAAATGCAAAATTTGCTTTGTTTTAATGCAGGCTTCAAATATCACTGCATATCTCCCACATAGTAATTCCTGTACATAAAATGAAGGAGGTTTCTCTTGGGATGTGAGTGAAAAAAACCTCTTTCACTTTTGTAAAATTCATGTCCATTACTTCAAAAACTAATTTTGTAGTAAACTTGTCCCCGTGTGTAGCAAACGACCTCAAAACGTGAATAACAAAGAACCAATCATTCATTTCGATCATATATTCTAATCTAGGAACCGGTTTCAGGCATGCAATATAGTATTGTAAAGCTCTTTCTGATCTTCTTCAAATGAACAAGCTTACAATATAATTTGCACTGAAACTCATGTGCAAAACATCTCTGGAATCTAGACATAGTAAGAGCCCATTTTGATCCCTAGTGACAGGCTGCGAAGACGGGAACTAACACACCTTAAACCACTTAAGTTGATTAACTGCAAAAGAGATAAAAGCCTAGAATTGAATATCGCCAACAAAAGGGCTAGGGTTCTTATCCACTTCTTCTTCTAATATTAAATTATGCAGATAAAACTCACAAGGAAGCCTTTGGACTTTTGCCCCATGTTCCTTGTAGCAACTTATAAAACCTTTAGTTGTCTTTAATTTGATTGGCTTTCCATCTCTTACAGCTTTAATATTTAACAATAAGTATCATTCTAATAATAACATAGAATAATTTGTGGCAAGATACCTACATGTCAAGACATCCGAATACACTGAGAAAATGGTGTCTATTTGATTCTTGGCTCTATCCAGCTTGGTCTTCACCTTCTTGATATTTTCTTCTTCTGGTCTAAATCTATCAAAGGTCCCATTCTCAATTATGGTTAATTCTCTAAATTTTTTCTGCAACGCTTGATATTCTTGCAGGGGAACTCTCTCTTGTTCACATCGTTCTAGAGAAAGCTGGGATTGCATCAGTTTTTCTTGTAGCTTTAGAAGAATAGGGTCTTTGCTTGATAGGATATCCTTGGCTTGCTCTTATGTCTGAGTGTTTGTGCTACGAGACAATATTTCCTCAGTCTGTACCTCCTTATTATGGGAGGACCAACCCTTCATCTGAACGGCTACATCCACTAACTCTGCATGCAAATTTGCCCGGGTGACTATTGTTTGAGTATGAATGAGTTCAGTTTGGATTTCTGTTGACCTACCCTTACATATTTCCGTTTGTGTAGCCACAAAGACTACCTCAGGAGTAGTTCTCTGGTCTTCGCCATTTGCAATTTCTTTAATCTTGCAATGTAGCCTTTTAAATGTCTTTTGAAGCTTTTGGTATTTTTGTCTCTGCTTCTTTAGCTTTTCTCTAGCTACTTGCCTCTTCCAAGGAGCATGTTTTACACTAACAGGCTTGTCCATAACTTCTATATCTAAAGATTCATGTTGTTTATCATGGCTGTATTCCAATAGAACTGTGTCACCAGATTGGTTTTTTTATTGATTAATAACTTCAGTGTCTACTTCATTTTCTTGGTCTGTAGCTTCTGAAGAAGGCAGGATTTTTGTATGCCCAGAATCTTCTGGGGATTGAGCTTCCATTAGGTTAGGATCAAGTGATCTTCTAGGCTGCATGTGTGCATTCAGAATTTCCAGGACCTGAGCCATCCCTATCTCAAAATCCTGTAAAATATCATTTTGGGGGCTCATGCTTGATGTTTGAGGAGGTTCTTCTTCATTTTCCAGTTCATCATCAAAGTGCGGTTCCAATTCTTGCTCTGAGTCCAGTCTATCCTCTTCCTCAAGTTCTTGTTCTATATTAGCCTCTTCCCTGGGCTTTGATTCTAAATGACATCCTTCCCTTGTTCAATTTCTTCCTTTGGTTCCGAGTCAGAGTCCTATATACTAATTGGTCTGGATGGTTCTGCAGGTTCTTCAACACTATCTTGTGGATTTACAGACATTCTCTAGGCTAGATTTAACCTTGCAGACCACCTACGCTTATGGGGTTCAATGTTTGAGCAGGTAGTCCTTTTCTTTTTCAGAATAGGGCTCTGTTGGCTTATCTCCAAAGTTGTAGGATTTTGGATTACGGGGCTTTGACTAATATCCAGGGGCACTATGAGACCATCGCAAGTTAAGTTTTGTTGAACAAGGTTATGGGTAAGAATTAGTCTAATCAATCCATGGTGCCTAACTATGGTTTCAGGCTACCTAGCCCATCTTATTCTATCAGTGGTATCATGCAGAAATGAATTCAAGAAAGATGGCAGATTAGCAGTGATCTTTAGTTTTAAAATAGCTAAAAGTTTGAGTTGTCGTGGTCTTACCACGTCTCATCATCCATCACAAGTAATGTACCTCTAGACAACACTTGCCAACTCACGCCATGGTTCTTCCAGAGAAGATGGTTGTATGCCCTTTCCTTTCTTGGTTAATTCTTTGTCTGCATCTCTGAAAATGTCCACCACATCTTGCAACATTACATGTTTTTTTTGGCCATGTAGTTCCTTCCGTAGACAACCTAGATACTTAAACTATTACAATGTCTAATACTGTTATTCTTCTTCCTCTCACTAGGGATTTCCCATTTTGCAGATGTGGTAGAAATTCAATAGCGATTTCCTCACTAAGGGGCTAAAATCTTGTGAAATATGATATCCACCCTACGTGGCCCGAAATTTCCCTAGCTCTGTCAGAGAATTCCAACACTAAAGGTTCTCATTGCACTGTCTTACAAGCAAAAATGCTTGAGTTCTTCCTACTATTGCAAAGAATTAGTGCAGTGGAGAAAACACAACAACAAAGAGATAGAACAACAAGTAGTTGTAAATGCTAAGTTTTACAATGTTAAACGATATTTATATGATAATTAAGTAATTGGAGGACTATTATTTTTCCACATGCCATGTGATCATAGAGTACGATATCAACCTATGAAATCTAGTAAAATAGTTATAACCATGCACGAGTGTAATGGAGGTCCCCTCCCTCCTTCAAGATGAGAGGTCGCCTATGACCAAATGGATGGGGAAATGTTGTTCTAATGACAACGTACAAGGGTAAAAGATACTACTTTAATATGAGACAAAGTACGTATATTAATGAAAGGACTATATAAGGTATGGATATAATGAAAGGAAGGCGTGTAACGATGGTTATTGATAAGAGACAAGATGCTTTGGTTGATGATAGGTTATGCGATAAGGAAAGAGGACAACAATATGCAAGAAAAATATGCTTTGTTAATGATATTACGACTAAAAATGATATGATTGACTAAAAACATTAACTCATGCATAAAGGTTCAAGGTAGGGATAAATTAGGGAAATAATTCTTCCGATAAAAAGAAAAGAAAGAAGAGGGTATGATAATTATTATTGATGTTGAAAATAGAACTTTAATACCATAAGCAGAGTTTCAGTTGCTCGTACGCATCCATAGCCTCGACAACAGTTCTTTTTAACCCATATCAGCTAGGATCCTCAATTTTTACTTGGAGAATTCCATTATTGTTTATACAGAAGAGATCAGTGTGCTAACATGGTAACCACATGACCACACTGCCATTCACTGGGAAGTAGCAAAAGTGATCAGGATAGCTCGTGATGAGACCTCTTGTTCCAAGGATATTTTAGCCATCTAATGGATCATAACCTTGGTGTGGTGGCCATAGTGGGAATGTCACATTGCTACATTCTTATGAACATGGTAGGTTGGCTCTTAATGAGACCCGCTATCCTCTATTTGTAGGTATTTTTTTTTTTACACATTTTTATATTAAATAGAGGGAGGCTCAGTACTCCTTAAGAGGAAGGATGGTGGAAGAAGTTGAACATGTCAATAGAAAAATATATACCCATAATATCACTTATAATATATTGAGAGGATTATAACCAGGAGGGATGGGACCGACATGGTAAAGATGATCAACCAGTATCATATACAATAGAAATCAATACAGTATAGTAATATATAAATAATTGTGTCCCTCCTTTAAAAAAAAAATCTATCATCAAGAAGCTATCTTATTAAATATCATAACATTAAGGGTATTCACCTGCTCCAATAGAATCCATAATTCTTGTCCTCATAAAAGTATTGTACTTCATGCCATGAAAGCGAACCAGAAAAATGGGGCTGAGATGAGCTAGGAATAATACTGCAAGTGTTATTCAACATCACAATAATGCAAGGAAAAGGGTGTTTTTTAGAAAACACACGACTTCAAGAAGCAAAAATGTTGTTCCAAATAAGGAACAACAAAACAATCTAAAAAAAGGTGGTATTTGAACAACAAACAACAAAAAGTGTTGTTCCAAAGTTGGAACAACAAACATGCAAAAAGTGTTGTTCCAAAGTTGGAACAAAAAACATGCAAAAGGTGTTGTTCCAAAGTTGGAACAACAAAAAAATGCAAAAAATGTTGTTCTAAAGTGGGAACAACAAAAACGAAAAAGTGTTGTTCCGAAGTGGGAACAACAAAAAACTTCAAGTGTTCTTCCGAAGTGGGAACATCAAAAACAAAAAGTGTTATTATGAAATGGGAACAACAAAACGAATTTAAGTGATGTTCTAAACTGGGAACAAGAAAAACGAAATGTGATGTTCCAAAGTGGGAACAAAAAAAAATAAAAGTGTTGTTTTGAAGTGGGAACAACAAAAACAAAATGTGTTGTTCCGAACTGGGAACCAAAAAAATGAAAAGTGTTGTTTCGAAGTGGAAACAACAAAAACGAAAAGTGTTGTTTCGAAGTGGGAACAACAAAAACAAAAAGTGTTGTTCCAAAGAGGGAACAACAAAAATGAAAAGTGTTATTCCGAAGTGGGAACAACAAAAATGAAAAGTGATGTTCCGAAGTGGGAAAAAGAAAAAAATGAAAAGTGTTGTTCTGAAGTGGGAACAAAATGTGTTGTTCCAAAGTGGAAACAACAAAAACAAAAAGTGTTGTTCTGAAGTGGGAATAACATAAACAAAAAGTGTTGTTCCAAAGTGGGAACAAAAAAAACAAAAAGTGTTGTGCTGAAAAGGGAACAAAAAAAACAAAAAGTATTGTTCTGAAGTGGGAACAACAAAAACAAAAAGTGATGTTCTGAAGTGGAAACAACAAAAACAAAAAGTGTTGTTCTGAATTGGGAACAACAAAAAAAACGTGTTGTTCTAAAGTGGGAACAACAAAAACAAAAAGTGTTGTTCCGAAGCGGAAACAACAAAAACAAATAATGTTGTTCACAAGTGGGAACATAAAAAATAAAAGGTGTTGTTCCCAAGTGGGAACAACAAAAGAAAAAGGTATTGTTCCGAAGTGGGAACAACAAAAACAAAAAGTGTTGTTCTGAAGTGGGAACAAATAAAACAAAAAGTGTTGTTCCAAAGTGGGAACAACAAAAACAAGAAGTGTTGTTCCGTAGTGGGAACAACAAAAATGAAAAGTGTTGTTCCGAAGTGGGATCAACAAAAACAAAAAGTGTTGTTTTGAAGTGGGAACGACTGTTATGGCTCCAAATATCACTATTATGGTTTGTGATGCTACACTCATGGCCTAGGGCAACCCCTCCTTCTAGGCCTGGTCTCAAATTTAAAAAACAGTGTTTTATTCCTTGTACGCGACATTGCCCTGAGTTAAATGTGTGTATACGCGGGTAGGCATATACCCAACCCGCGTATATGTATTAAAACACTTAAAAAAATATAAAACTCCTTATTTTCAGGTGGAGATGGCAGGTTTTACCTGCCGATCACCTGTTAGTGCCCGTGGCCCAATTGTTCCCAACCAACTCCCAACTAAAAAAGTACTTTGGGAGTGGTATAAAAAGACATCAAAGGGAAGGCCTACGTGAGGAGAGAAGAGAGATAAAGGTTATTATACTAAGATTTTTCCCCTGACCAAGTCTGAAGACCCTTATGCCTTCTGCACTTCCCCTATTTATATAGGAAACCCTTGTTTCCTTGTGTGTTGATGTTGATCCACTAGGTATGGCATCATGGAGTGAGTCTTGGAAGGAGATATGCTAAAGGCTTGAGGCTGGATGGATCCGGAAGGAAGCTTTGCTTGGAGCCTGCGAAAGGTTACTCAGGTGATATTACTCTTTTTGTACATTATATTTGTCTATAACAAAGAAACACGTCTTGGTTCCTGATATGCTTCTTATTTATGTTTATGATGTTCATGTTTGAATTCATATGTGAATGGTTGTTTGAAGTTCATAACTAACTACCTTCTTTTATAACATAAAGATGATTCTTTATAAGTCTTTATCCATATACTGCTATATTCTTTGGAATTGGTTGTTTTACAGGACAAAGGAGCGAAAGGGACTTGAAGAAGGGTTTGGACCCTTGAGGAACTTCTTCAACGTAGGACCTGAGGTACGCCCCTCTTACTATAGAATTTGCTTTTAATAGAATAATGGTTGTGAGAATGTGTGTTTCTCTGTTTAGACAACTTTCAGTCTGCTAGGGTTTCCACCCAAAAGCCCTTGGGGAGCAAATCCCTCAATAGAATTCGCAACTCCACTGGGGACAACACTCTTGTTGTTCCTAGTTTGGGTGTTTGTCAAGCCAATCAGGGTTCAGTTGCTTGTTGGTTTGCTATTACTATCTGGTTTGTTCTTGAATTCTAAGTTTTGCTAGTTTCTTTAGTTTGTTTTTTATTTTTCTTGAAATCTTTCATATAAGTTGTTTTCCTTAGTTACAGAAGCATATGTATGGTTGTTTCCTAAATTAAACCCGCGTATACGCAGGTTTTCTCAGGCACAGTCACGTATACACACAATCTGCACATAAGTACAGTCACGTATATATTGCAATTTTCAAGATTTATAAATTTTTGTGTCTCTGAAGGTTTGTCTGGTGGTTTGATTCAGTTTGAAACAGTCATTCTTTTAGTATCAGTTGTTTGTTTTACAGCAAGCGTCTTACTCCGACTTCTCTCTGACTATAAGGAGTATTGGTCTTGTTTTGTTTTTTCAAGCGTCATTGTTTTTTGATAAAAACACACAAGATTTCTTGTTGGAATCTTGGCTGCTCTGATTTATCAGAGCAGAAATATTGTTATCAATCTTTGTGTTGAATTTTTCTTTTGGTGACTTTTTGTTTGCTTGACAAAATCGCTTTTTGTGATCATCTACTTCTTTGTTTCATGAAAGTTGTCAATTGATACTTTCTTGAAATTGTCTTTTTGTTCTTTTTTGGTCTTTGTTACCAAAGCTTTCATTGCTGCTTTCAATTGTTAAAAAGCATCTTTAAACACATTTATTTTTGTTGAGTTTTCATCCATTGTATGGTGTCAGCTTGCAAAAGTGTTTGTTGCTTGTTGTTTCAATCGCAAAGTTTCAATTTTGTTGAGAGCATTTTTTAAAAGACCTTTTTTTGTTGGTTCTTTGAAGAAAACTTTTTGAAAGACTTCGTTTTTCTTTCTTGAACTTGTTTTTCATTTAGTTTCCTTTTAGTGAATGAAAGAGCTTTATGTTTGTCTTGAATTTTGTTTTTAGTGTTTAGACGAAATGAATGGTAGTATTTGATATTCCATCTAGACATTGTAAGTGGAAAAAGAAAATTTGATAAGCAAAGCAACTTTCATTTCTTGTTTTTAGAGTTGTTTTGAATCTTGCATCAAGCATATAGTTGTTGCATTAGGATAGATTTGCATCTCTTTAGGCATACATAGTTTTGTTAACTTTTGTGAGTGTGAAGTGTGAATTAACGAAAAGAAAAGAAAAGTTTGTTTTATTAGATGTTTTCCTTGAACCCTATAGGAATTACTATTCATCGAAAAACAAAGACAAGTGCACATGCATATAGCTAGGTTTTATTAATTTCTTTTGCATCAAAAAAACACCACTAGTTTCATTTCCATCATCCCCTGACTTAAAGAACAACCTATTTTAAAATCAAGTGCTAACTAAAATTCACTAGAACTTTTTATTTTAAGTTAGATACACCAACAAGTTTTAGGATTTTAGGGCCTTGGATTAGGCGAGTGGAGAGTTAACTATCCAAGGGCATTTAAACGTTAAACATAGGAGTCTAAAAAATGAGAGAAAATCTAATAGCGTTAGGAAGACCGGGAAAGCTCCGGATCTGGGAGTTAAGCACGAGGGTCTGTGAAGATAGGGAAGAGAGATACCCCCTCTCCTACTTGTCCGAACTTACCTCACGACTGTTCCGCCTGGCTTCTGCGACGAGTTGGTATCCATAGTTGCTACTCCTATGGAACTACATAGGTGGCTGCGGAGGGGAATCCCGTGGCACTTGAGGTTGACGTTGTATCACTCTCGACAATACTATTGGAGGGCACCCTTGTGAAGCTTGGGGGCTTGCACCGATGTAGGCTGTTGTTAGGAGGTCAGCGTAACTTCCTCTGTTACCTTCGCTGATAGGCCTAGGCCCTCATCATCCCAGACTATCTTTGGAAGGGCCCTTATTTCACTTTCTCGTATTTTGGTGTCCGGTCCTAATCACTCGGAGAGGAAATAATTGGAATTTGTTTGACTGGCTGTATCTTTAGGGACTTTATAGTGGGTGCTCTATGCTCTTAGTCGGCCTAGCTTTCAATTTTTTGAGTCTTTAGTTAGATTTTAAACAAGAAATTCAAAGTGGCTGACTGATCTCCTAGACGGTCTCGAACACTTCGTGGTCTTTCACCACCAAGTTTAGAGCCTTCTCCGAGAAGGCGCAAAGGTAATAATACCGATGGGTTTCGTCCCACGACAATTAACGCATCAGGGATTGATCCTCCTCTCGAGGGCATTAGTATTCAAGCATGGCTTGGTACTTCCGCGGAACAAGAGAGGAACACTCTAGTTCTTTCTTGAGTTCGCTTACAAGCAGAGGATAACATAGAGGTAGAAGAACTTTCAGAGTCGTTAGCGGCTACGAATTCTCCCTTACCGTCTAGTCATCAACACGCATTACAATATGTTGGGACTCTGTCGCATAAACCGTCAAGTCCAGGTTACGCTACGCACTTGCCTTCGATGACCACTACTGGAAGCATGGCTTCTACAAGTGCTATGACTGTATAGACTCCCATATCTGTATAAGGGGGAGGAACTATTTCCATCCCCTTCGTTTCTTTATTCGGATCTTTTGCTAGCACGTCTTTTGTTGGGTCTACCACCATTCCGTCCACGAGTGGAAATTCCCAAACCAATGCTTTTGGTTCTAGATTCTTCCCATTTGGCATCCATTCACAGGGCATTCCTTCAGCTCCGTTTGGGGCCGCCACATCCATGATGAGTGGATCGCATTCGTTCCAAGGTTTTCCGTTCGGAAGTGGTCATATACCACATTCCAACCCAACGATAGGATCCATGCCTTTTTATTCTATAGGACAAAATAGAAATCCTTTCCAAGGTTGGAATAACCCTGGGCTTAATAGTGCCGGAACTGGGAATCCATTTTTCGGCCAATATGGGAATAGGCCATATACCACAGTTAGTTCATTCCAAAGTATTCCTCCCCTAGCTTCGGCTTGGAATCCATATTTGGGGTTATCAACTCCTTATAATCCTTTAGGAGGAAACTTTGCTGGGTATGGTGGATATACGGCCGGAGTTGGTCAAACTCCAAGTTTTTCTGGGTCACAAGGCTTGGCTTTTGGTTCAGCGGGTTCTACTAGTTACTTCAGCCAATCTGGTGCCTTCCAAATTCCAGGTGAATCTTTTCAGAGCTTTGGGAGTTCCGCCCAGTCAGGGTGGAATCCTCAAGCTCCTCCTAGACTTTCGTTTATGGCAACGTTGAACTTGCCAGATCTCACTAAGTTAACCAATGATCCAATCAAGTACAATCTGGCCTAGCCTCCGGTCCTAACCAAACTCCCTTCGGAGATTCCAAAATTTGAAGGGAAGAGTGGTGAGGACCCAAGTGACCATGTAACCACGTTCCACTTGTGGTGCTCATCGAACTCCCTAATCGATGACTCGGTTAGGTTGATATTATTTCAACGCACCTTGACTAGTAATGTGACCAAATGGTATATAGAGTTGCCTGGGGGCAGCTTTACTTTGTTTGCTGACTTAGCCAATATTTCAATAAACCATTTTCAGTTGCTTGTTCGGTATGATGCCGGAACCAAACTATTGGCCACTTTTCGTCAGGATAGGGCAACTCACATTTTTGATCATATTCAGGAATGGAGATGGAGAAAGAGACTCATTAAAACCGAAATCCCTTTGGAGTACCATCTCGAGTGGTTTTTGAAGTCTTTGATACCTGAGATCTCCAAGGATGTCTCCATGTCTAGGGTCTATTCTAAGGAGCAAGCCATTTTTAGGGCCACCAATTAGAATTGATCTAATCTTAGTCTGGGATCCTACAAAAGTACTTGCCATATGCTCCTAGGTCTAAGGTTGATGTAGCTAAGCTGAAGCCAGGTCCCCACGTGGATGGTATTGTTGGGTCGGTAGACACGAATATGGTGAACTTGTTGAATCAATTGCAGTAATTGTCTTTACAAACTTCTAACAACCGAGTCACATCGTCTAACCCTACGGCTTCCCAAACCTCTTCGATTAATGTTGTCCAATCTAATAACCCAAAAGGAAATCAAAATTCCAATGGGAAAAAGGAAAAATAACTAGGATGGGAAGCCTCATGCAAATAAATCCGACAATAATGCTGGTGGTGGTAGAAATGAGTCGAAAAAGAAAGTCAAGTTTCCATGCAAGTTGTGTAGTGGAGACCATTTAACTCATATTTGCCCCAAGATTGAAGACTCTCAGCACTTGTTAGGGTAACAAGGGACTTCTAGTTCCCAAGCTATGTTAACCAACCCTTTTCCCCAAGGGAAGCAACTTCTTGCTAGTGCGAGTTCAAACCCTGGAACCTCCGCAGGGGGCAACCAATCATCGAATGTTTTCATGATGGGTTCTAACGTCCATGTGGCTACTCAGTCACGTGATTATGATGAAGCCGAAACTTCCAAGGGCAAGGTTGTTCCCGGAAGTACTAACCTTCATAACGAGCGACCCCCTATTGAGACTATACCACAGATATCGAAAGGTTTCGCTAAACGTGCAACTATTAATCCTAATGCTAGGGCCGCCCAAAATTACTCCATTGTGGAGGATCTGGCTTAGAGTCTGTGTGCCATGTCCGCTTTAGAGGTTCTCTAGTCGTGTCCGACTCAGAGAAGTGCTTTACCTTGCACGATTGGGGTAGTCGATCTAACTAACTCTTTAGTGCTCACTTTCGACATGTTAAATGTCAAAAAGTGACTCCCTCATCATATGGCTTTTAAAATAAAGTCTACATACCGGAAAATAAACATTTTTCGTACCGTTATTGATGAAGGGGCTTCCACGTGCATCATGTCGATGTCATGTTGGAAGGCTATTGGATCACCTTCGGCTGTTCCTTCACCTACTGTCTTGACTGCATTCGATGGACATTCTCATAAGCCGCATGGGATTATCTTGACCTTTCCTATATGTGTTGGGGGGAAGGTCATTAATATTGAAGTAGAAGTCATAGATGCTAAACTAGACTATAATCTTCTCTTAGGAAGGAACGGGGTATATGAAATGGATGCCGTTGTTTCGACTCTGTTTCATGTCATTTGCTTTCCTCATGAGGGGAAATTGTGAAGGTTGATCAATTGGATTATTGTCCAGTCGATCCTCAAGCAAGCTCTGACTCTACTGTTCCTTTAGTGGATAACCCTCGTCTGCCTACTGAGAATCTAGGAGTAGGGATGTATTCCTCATTGATGGGTAATTTTGAGTTTCCCTCTCCTATCACTAAAATCAATGCTATTTCGTCATCTGAGTCTTCTCGAGAAGAGTTCTTCCGAACTCAATATTTTTCAGACCCTTGGACCTTTCCTTCACCTACAACCACATTAGTTGAAGGACAAGGGAATGGAATGGAATTTCCTATATCTGTAGTTCAGCTTAGATATCGGTCTATCGTCAACTCTGTAGATGACCATTCTACTCCTTTTTCTGGAGAGGAGTTAGATCGCGATGTGGCCCCTGCTTGGAGCCTTGATTCTACCTCTGCTTTGGCCAGCTTAGATTCAGTTTTACCTTTGGAAGAAGAAATTCTTGAAGCAATGATGGGTATAGATCGACCTTGGGAAGATTTACACCATCGTTCATACTTTCTTTCTCCATTGCAAGAGGTATAATCTAGATTCTCCGAGCTCTGTACTAGTGATGTTTGTACGGTGTCAAACCCTTTGGCTCCAGCACACGTTCGTGCTGAAGGTAATATGTCGGTGATTTCAAAAACAACACCTACAACATCTCTAGGGACCCTAACACGATCGAGAATCTCTTCATCAGAATTGAGTGTTCCCCTGAAGAAATTCAAATTTACACTGACCTGTTCAAGGAATTTCGGGATGTATTTGCTTGGTCTTATGAAGAAATGCCTGGCATTGACCCATCTATAGTTCAACATGAGATCAAGACGTATGAAAATTCCAAACCCGTTCATCAAAGGCTTCGGCTGATTAACCCTAGGAAAGTAGAAGCTATCAAAGTGGAAGTGGAGAAGTTGCTAAAGGCAGGTTTCATATACCCTGTTCCTCTTACTGATTGGGTTTCTAATCCAGTCCCTGTAGATAAAAAGCAATGAACAATCCGAGTATGCATCGATTTTAGGGACCTAAACAAAGCTTGTCCCAAAGATAATTACCCCAAGCCATTCATTGATCATATTATTGACGAGTGTGCGGGTAATGAGATTTTTTCCTTCATGGATGGATTCTCTGGTTATAATCAAATTTCTATCCGTCCTGAAGACCAACATAAGAAAACATTTATATGTCCTTGGGGTACCTTTGCATATAGAAAGATGCCTTTTTGTCTTAAAAATGGTAGAGCTACCTTTTAGTGGGCCATGTCATATGCTTTCCACGACATCAAGCATGTTATCGAAGCATACTTAGATGATCTCGCTACTCGTTCTCGAAAGAGAACTGATCACCCTAGCCACCTTCGAATGGTTTTCGAGCGATGTCATTTTTATAAAATCCGGTTGAATCCCAACAAGTGCGTTTTCGCAGTTACGTCTGGTCGGTTGTTAGGGTTCATTGTGTCAAATGAAGGGATTCAGGTTGATCCCTTCAAGGTTGAGGCAATATTTCGGTTGCCTCCCCCGTCCTCAATTCGTCACCTTCAGAGTCCTCAAGGGAAGGCTAATTTCTTAAGGCGGTTTATAGCAAACTATGTCGAGATCACTAAAGGGTTCATGCGGTTGCTACGGAAAGGAGTTCCATTTGTATGGGATGACTTTGCACAACGATTGTTCGATGCTTTGAAAAAAGCATTAGTCTCTACCCCACTTTTGAGTCCACCGGATTATGGCAGAGACTTCCTTTTATATCTCGCTGCAGCAGAATCAACCATTGGTATGGTTCTAGTTCAGGAGGACGATGCTCTCACCGAGCATGTGATTTATTATTTGAGCCGAGGCTTAATAGGTCCTGAACTTCGCTATTCTCCGGTTGAGAAGTTGGCCTTGGCAAGTGTTCATGCTGTCTAGCGGCTCCGTCATTATATCTTGCTACATAAAAAAATTTCTTAGCGGCAGTCAATCCATTTCAATTTGTCCTCATTAGGCAAGTGATTGTGGTCAAATATAATAGATGGATAGTCATCTTGCAAGAATTTGATCTCGAGTTCTTGTCAGCGAAGTCTAAGAAATCCATGGTTTTCGCTGAGCTAATTTCTGAGCTACCTTGTGGAGAGGATACGGTTTATGAGGAAATTTTTCCGGACGAACATTTATTCCTCATCTCTTCACTCGACCCTTGGTATGGAGATATCATTATCTATCTCTAGACTTCGAAGTTTCCCTCTACTTTCTCTAAGGATGAACGTCGTAAATTATGTCACCTGGCTAAAAATTATGTTATCATTGGTGATACCTTATACCGTCGAGGGGTTGATTCAATCCTTCAGCGTTGTTTAACCTTGGAGGAAGCAGAGTCAGTGCTTAATGATTGCCACAGTGGAGCTTGTGGTGGTCATCTATCGGGGCTTGCTACAGCCCAGTGCATCTTACGTGCTGGCTATTTTTAGCCTTCACTTTTTAAAGACTATGTGGAAGTGGTTAAACACTGTCACCCTTGCCAGATCTTTACTTGAAAGATGCATTCTCATCCAGCTCCTCTTTTTCCCGTTGTCACCGTCGGTCCTTTTACTAAGTGGGGTATTGATTTTACAACTTGTAATCCACCTTCAACGGTGAGTCACAAGTACATTATCGTGGCTGTAGACTACTTTATGAAGTGGGTCGAGGCCATGCCCACTTATAAGAATGATAGTGACATGAAAACTTTGTTTCTTTTCAATCAAGTTATCTCAAGATTCGGTGTCCTGAGAGAGATTGTCACTGATCATGGCAGTCACTTCCAGAATCAACTGATGTTTGAATTGGTTCTTAAATTAGGTTTCCGGCAAGAGAATTCGTCTCCTTATTATCCTCAGGCCAATGGACAGGTCGAGGTAGTCAATAAAACTCTTAAGACAATACTCCAACATACAATCGAAAAAAATCGGTCCAATTGGCATGTTATGTTGTATTCGGCTCTTTGGGCATACCGGACCTCCGTAAAGATTGCTACTAGTTTTACATCTTTTTCAGTTGGTTTATGGGATGGAATCTATCTTTCCAATTGAATGTGAAATTCCATCTCTTAAGTTAGCTGTAGAGATCCTTCCAGAGACTTCCAGTCTCAAAGAGAGCCTCCCTCACTTGGAACATCTCGATGAGCAGCGTCGAGATGCCGCCACGATGAATGAGGGTCATAAGAAAAGGGTCAAAATGTAGTATGATAAATTTGTCCGTCCTCGAGTCTTTTCTGAAGATGACCTTGTCTTGGTCTATGACATAGATAAAGACACCTCAGGGGTAGGCAAGTTTAATCCTATGTGGTACGGTCCTTTCATTATTAAACGAGTTTTAGAAAAAGGGTCGTATGAGTTAATCGATTTTGAGGGAAACAAGCTGGTGGAGCCCCGAAACGGGCTCTACCTAAAGAAGTACTTGGCTTAAGTAGAATTAGGCAATGGCTTCTTTGTATATTAGTAATATGGTACATATATCGTCGAGAGTTTTTGTGATTCAACACTTTTTGGTCTGCTATTGCAGGGTGTTGATGGATAACTTGGTCTATTTTGGGGTTCGCCGATGGTGCTAGTTGGCACACTCGGAATCTCGCTTCCGCAGCTTGGGTACTCTATTATCCAACTGGTCAATTGATGGTATCAAGAGGTGTATGCATTGGTCCTACTTCAAATAATATGGCTGAGTATACTGCCATTATTGATTTACTATCCGAGGCAATCTCTTATGAGATCGACTCGTTGGTAGTTTATGTCGATTCTCAATTGATAGTGTCTCAATTAAATAATATTTATCGGGTAAGGGATCCATGTTTATATCACCATTATCTAAGGGTGAGGTTATTGCAAATATCATTTTTTTATATTAATTATTTTCACATTCCAAGATCTCATAATTGGTTACCTGATTCTATCGCTAATCAAGCGTTAGACTAGCATATCAATCATTCATCATAATAAAATCAAGCATCAAAAAATCAAACTGTATATATATATATCATCATAAAGCATCTCGAGTGTACATATGTTTTCCAAAAATATACAAAATTGGGACTCAAATTCCCATAATCATGTCCGGCATATCTAATGCCCTGGCTTAGGATGAGCGGCCAAGTAGGTAACTATCGCATTGGCTACACGCCGAAAAGTGTGAACCCAGTCATGTGGCATGCCAACCACATGACGCTACATATCCTCAGATGCATCTCACTTGCTCAGTGCAAAAAGTGTGATGCATATTGAAAAGCCCTTCTGTAAGGTGTGATGGGTGAGAGTAGACAAATGGCAGAGACAGTTTGCAAGGTGGATGATCAAGGAATCTTCCAGAAACTTCTCCTGTGACACTTGCCTCTCTGAATTCACCTAGGGATGAGTAAGAGATCATTAATCTCCAAGTGGAATCAAGGACTATCAGAGAGAAGACACTAATCAAAATCCCAGAAGCTAACTCACCCCCCTACAATCATCTATATATGGATCCCTCATCCTAGAGATCTACAGGCTGGAATCTTGTATCTTGTAAGGAAGTGATGTTGGTTTCTTGGTGGAATATCATAGTGTTGGCTGATCTAAGCTTTTCATGAGGTGAAGAAGGGATTTCATGCTGGGAGTATGACACTGGGTCAGATCAATGGGTTGTAATTCTCTCTTCTAATCTCTTTATTAATAAAGCTATTCAAGTTTTTCTCCACATTCTTGTATGTTTGCTAACATATGCATATGTGTGGTCAATATATATCTGGTCCTATATTGTGTATGATTTTAGATCTCTGCACTTTGAAGGAAATAGGCTGCTTTGACTTTACAAGTACTCTTTGAAGTGGAATGGTCAAGGGAGGAGTGGCAAAGATCTATCAAAGGGGAGAAGGAAAAAGTAGAGAACCAAGCAAAGGAAAGTGAAAGTAACTTTAATCTATTTATTTCTAAGATAGCTACTCATCTAAAGGGGATTAACAGCTCTGCATAGACACTAGATTTCCCGATAACAAGTGGGGAGGCCTCTTTATTAGTTAATCAAAGACAAAAAAGTACACGTTTTTTACATGAACACGACTCCTTTCTAGTTTTTTTGTATTCTAATTGATCCTACCAACCTAACGCAACTTTCGGCTCTCAGAAGGACTTCCTATAACTCCCCCAATGAACCTCCAAAGTTCTGTTGTCTCATTGCCCTTTTCTGTATGGGAACTCCTCTTTATGCATAAAAATAACTTGTGTCATCTTTGGTGCATTGGTATGATTTTATAATTAAAAACGAGAAGTCGGGGATCAAATCTTGATCTCCCCTTTGCTCTTCTGGTGATATGTTACTTATAAAACATATATCTTTTAAAATATGGTGGTAGGTGTCTAGCCTTACCCACTTCCCACTTCCTCCTATTCAATACAATATATAACATTGAGTATAAATCATAAAACTTATCCCTCCATCTTTGATTTATTACCCCTGTTCCTCCATATTATAATTATCCACCCATGCAAGTTCATTAAAAATTGCATGTTATAATAAAATTCATGGTTTTTAAGAACCCATATCCCATGGCATAAAATATGTCACATATTAAACATTAATCCAAATAATACACCACCATGAGTATTCTTTTATTATGGAGTTGATTAATTATGTATGGAAGTGTTAGTTGAGATATGGAGTTCAATGGATCTAGTTGAAGGTTGTCTGGATTGTGGAGCAGAGGTATGGCGGGGGTTTCCAATCTTGGTGGGCTCCTGCCATTTTTTCAAAATACAAAACCATACCCCTTAAATATTTGTGGTGGGGTCATTATAACAAGAACCACCACTATCCCAATTTGTAAGGTGTTGTATTCAGAGAGAAGAGGTCTTGGTATCAAAGCTCGTCCAGTTTGATGGTCTGTTAACAATATTTTTGACCACACATAAAAGGCCATGTGTCGCCTTGGGATAGGTCCATATGCCACCAATCATAAATTGACACTTGTCTCAATTTGGATGTTCCGCATGCCAAAATTTCATTGGTTCTTGAACCTTAACCACATAACATTGAAGTGGAACCTTGCTTGCTGGAACCGTGAGAGTTGACTTTGACTAACTTGACTTTGAATTTTTGACCTTTTTGGATTCCATTTCAATCCATTATGAAGAGTCATCAGGGTACAATATCATTTATGTCAGTATGTTTAGTTCTTTTTTCAGAAGTATGTGGTTAATAACAACATACATGGATGTAGATGTGGATGGAAAATGAAATAGTGCGCTTTACAGTTTTCATGTTGTAGTTATGATTGTTTGGATGAGTAACATGTAGAAATTTAGAACAAGTTGGCACAAAGATATAGTGTAGTTGGAGAAACATTATCTTCACCTTGAAATGTGTAAACAACATTTCAGATGTCCAAAAGGTCTTAGTGGGTAGAAATGATCCAGAAAGGGTCCAAAAGGGCTAAAAATTAAAATTCCTCGGATTCAAGAAAAAATAATGCCATTGTGTAGATCTCGAAAAAATGAATGCAACACAACTTAAACCGGGAAAATCCGAATATGTATGCAAAAGTTATTCAAAGTTAAAGTTTTGATCAAAGGATATCAAAAAGTGAAAGTCAAAATGAGTGAAATGGTCAATTTTCAAGGTTCCAATTTAGGGTTCCAAATCATGGTTACAAGGCTCATGGTTTCAACCATGATATGGCTTCATTAGAAGGTGACAAGTGGCAGTCAACAATTGGAAGAATTTGGGCCAATCCCAAAGATCCACGTAGTGCAATGAGAGGGCACCACATGGCCCAATTAGGAAAGGCCATGTGGCCTTGATGGATTAATAGAGCAATTTAGATTCAGTGTTGCAACCTCCCAACAATTAATCTTGGAACTCACTATTGTGCTACGTTTGTGGCTTGTTATATATACTCTGCCACACATATTTGAGGTGGATATGTTATTACTTTGGCATGAAAGAAAGGTAGAGCCCGCCATTGTTGGTGGCTCTGCCATATTTATTTTCACTCTAATTAAAATCCACCATTTGTTAACCTCTAGTTCATATTCTGTATTGGCCTATGAACCATGGATGTAATACAATGTGTGTGATATAGTTTTGGGTGGTGCATCCAAAGACCCCACCACCATATCTTTAATTTTGTTTATATATATTGTAACGTATGATGAAAAGAGTGAAGGGGAGGTCAAAATTTGACACCCTTACCTCTCATTTATTAATATAAAATAATACTAGCACATTAGGGACAGACAAGCTATATTTATATGCAACAAAGGATAATCTATGCAAAGAAGGGAAATGAGATAACAAAACTTTAAAGGCTTGTTGTGGGAGTTCTAGGATGCCTTTTTGAGTGCTGTCAGTTGCTTTGGATTCTTGAAGTAAATAAAAATAAAATAGGACTAGTCAAGTGTCATTTTGATATAAATTTAATGTACTTTCATGGATTTTAAGAATTATTAATTAAGGCTCCCCCTTAAATATTCGGCTCAGAGATGTAGGGTTTGAGATAGCCGAACTCCATTATCAAATTCATGGTATTGTTTTGTGTTATGTGTTTTTGTTTTTCCATTTATTTTTTGTCATTTTCCTTCCACTTTTTCTATCTCATTTAATTTTAGCTTTATAATGGTGATTTAAAACACATGCAAAACACTTATGACAATTTAACAAACAAAGTATTAATTTAATGATCAGGATTCAGATCAGCAACTCATTGGTTTTTTTTAAGCATTACATAACCCAAATGGGAGTACTGGGTATGCATAAGTTACCCATGGATAGGTAAAGGTTATCTATTATTGAGCTTTAGGGGCTACTTGGATCTAGTTGAAGCCATTGAATCCATTAAGAAAATAAAATAATTTTTTCCTTCTAGAATATGTAATATTTGATCAATGAGAGGTAATATGCATGGTAAACTTGAGGTCAACCGAGTGCTCTGGAACTAGGGCTCTGAAAACCCTATGACAGCGTAGACTGTACAACCTACATATTCCCTTCTCCTTGCAGACCGATCGCCTATCAAAAATTAACAAAACCTCCCTTGGTACACCACCACGGCAATGGGGTTTTCCCACGGGGGGCCTCAAAGTCCTCTCCAACATCCACTCGCAAGCCTCTAGCACAACCAAGCTCTCTGTCCTCAGAGCCAATGCAAGAAGAAGAGGACAACGAAATTTATCCATGGCAGTAGAAGACAAACGAGTCCACGCATCAGATAGAAGAAAGCAAAGAGAAACCAGATGGGAAATCAGAGACAGAGGAATGGCATAGGGTCACATCGAAGACTTGCAAACCATTGGCTATTGAAAGGCCCAAGATCAAAATTCCGAGCCACAGGGTCAATGGGTAAATCTTTTTTATGAAGGGCCATGCGCTTATTGGAAAATTTATTGGCTTTTGGCCAATGGAAAAGGAACTACAAGGTTGGATCTCAGCTAAATGGAAGCCTAAAGGCCATGTTACCCTGCAGCTAGGACCAAAAGGGTTCTTTACTGCGATCTTTCTTTTCATAGAAGACAAGAAATTGAATCATCGATGAAGGGCCCTATTTCTTCAACTTAGCGGGCTTGTACTTAAGAGAGTGGGTGGACAGATTTAACCTGGATAAGGAGGACCTCACCTGGGCTTCATTATGGATCAGGATGTACTTGCTTCCGGTGGAATACTGGGATGAAGATTCACTCAAAGACATAGGAAATGGGCTGGGGGAGTTTGTAAAATCGACAGATTAGACGAAGCTGCACAGATACACATCCTATGCCCATATTTGTGTCTTCATGCGACTGGACAAACCCCTCCTGGATTTCGTAAGTCTTCTTCATGATGATTTTGAATGGGTTCAACCTCTGGATTATGAACATGTTCCCTTTCACTGCTGAAGATGCCATGCTCTGGGGCATCTCTTTAGAGATTGTCCTCTAAATATCAATACCCAAAATGCTGCTCCCTCAGAGAAGCCAGATCAAGATGGCTTCATTAAAGTTGCCAATCATAAAAGAACTCACAAGAAATCCTCCTCAGGGAAAAAACCCCAGTAGGACGCCACCTCCTTTCCTTCAATAAGCAATAGTTTTGAGGTCCTTTCTAACCCCTCAGCTGACCATATTCTACATTTAATGCCCAATCCTAAGCCCTTCTCCTCCTCAGCTATCCCTCATCCCTCCGGCTCCCCCTCAAAGCCTCGCTCCCCTATCACCTCCTCAGATTCCCCAAAGGAGGCCAGCAAGATCTCAGATATAAAAGCAAAAGAAATGGATGTTGATGATAATCCCAGTCAATCCTTAAGCCCAGAAAGCATTATAGAAGAGGAAAACTAGGTACAACAAATGGAGGAAGAACTTAAGAGCATCGATCTAAATGGTCTCGACATCCTAGCGCTCGAGTAGATTTGCAAAAAAGGGGATTATGATAAGATACCAGAGCACCATATTAGCAAACTGGAAGTCATCATCTCCAGGGCCTACCAGCAGCAACAACCTGGCATCCAACTGGGAAGTCATTGGGATGGTGGCTTCCCCCCTAAAGACTCTAAAAAGCGAGGGAGAAGAACAAATCTCCAGCAAACCATCACACTAGGGAAACTTCTGGTGGATTCAGGCAGGTATGCTAAGTTAACTAAGTACTACAAGCCCTCCCACATTAGTGAATCATGAAGCTTATCTCATGGAATATAAGAGGGCTCAATATCCCTGGGAAACTCAGATTAATAAAAAAAATGATAAAGCAAAAGTAGCCACAAATTTTCTTTCTCTAAGAAACGAAGTGTAATAGTATTACTGTTGGGAACATTCTTTCCAAGGCATGGACAGATTGTCACTCGCTAGCGGTGGACGCCTCAGGGGCTTCGAGAGGTTTGGCTATAGCATGGAATGCTCAAGAAATTGGGCTGACAGACATCCATGCAACTCATCACATCATTCAAGCCACCTTTCACATTTTAGGTACTAATGTTCATGGTCATCTAACCAACGTTTATTTCCCATAGGTAGCTAGCAAAAAAATAACAGTTCTAAACACAATCGCAGAGCTCAATATCAACAGAGTGCACCCTCTTTGGATCATGGGGGGAAATTATAATATGATAACCAAGCTAGAAGAAAAGAAAGGCGGGTAAGCTAGGCTGGAGCAGGAAGATGCCCACTTCAAAGAATTCATCCAAAATAACACTCTAATTGATATGCAATTTTGCAATGGCACACATACATGGAGTAATCGAAGAACAGGAAGACAACAAATTGCATCCAAACTTGAAAGATTCCTCATCTCTGACAATGTGGTGGATCTTGGAGGAGATTTTTCAGCATCAATTCTCCCTTACTTAAGCTTGGATCATTGGCCTATCACCCTCTTGTGGCAAAGACTATGTGATGTGACAAGGTGACCTTTTCACTTTGAAGCTTTCTGGCTTTCACACCTCGCATTGAAAGACTTCATCAGATCTACATGGACCTCTTTCCCTCTGCCAGTTGGTTCAAAAATGTTTCAGTTTCGGCAAAAGCTCAAATTCCTCAAGGCCCAAATCAAGCGCTAGAACAAAGAGACATACGGCAACATCTTTCAAGCGTGGCAGGATTTAATCAAGGAAATGTCAGAACTCCAGCAAAAAATCATCTCAGGGGGACAAAATGAAGAGACCCTTGCTCAGGAACAACACATTCATAACCAACTGGAGGAAAGAGGGAAGCAGGAGGAAATTTTGTGGAGGCAAAAGTCCAGGATTAGATGGCTGAAAGAAGGAGAGACGAACACCAAATTTTTCCATCGAACCACAATTCAGTGAAGAATGCACAATACCATTTCATTCATTCAGAATCTAGAAGGGGAGAGAGTGGAAAATAATGCTGAGATTGAGCAGGAGTTCCTAAGACACTTCCAATAGGTTCATCAAGAGCCCCAGGCGGATAGGAGGCCGAATATGGAAAAAATTATCACAAATGTGCCTAGAATCGTTACAGCAGAGCATAACGAACTCCTTCTACACCCTATCATGCAATAGGAGGTGGATGCAGCTATGCACTAACTGAAGGAAGGCAAAGCCCCTGGCTCGGATGGCTTCACCACAACGTTCTTCCACACTTTCTGGGAACTGATAAAAGAATAAGTCTAGCTAGTGGTGGAGGAATCGTGTACCCTTCACTGGATTTTACCCTCTCTCAACTCAACCTTCATTGCACTAATCGCTAAAGAAGAGATCACCAGAACCCCAAACAAATTTCGTCCAATTGCACTCTGTAATGTCATATACAAAGTGATATCCAAGGTAATCGCCAACAGGTTAAAGCCGTTACTGCCCTTGCTCATTTCGTAGGAATAGTTGAGCTATGTGCAAGGAAGACAGATTTTGGACAGAATCATCCTCTTTCATGAAATCATACACTCCCTCAAGCATTCCAAATAAGCAGGTATGGTTCTCAAGCTCGATCTCTCAAAAGATTTTGATAAGCTCAATTGGAGTTATATACAAAAAATGTTAACAACTTTTGGTTTCTCGCCTATGTGGGTGTGATGGGTTATGAGCCTTATCTCTTCAACCTTTTTCTCCATCCTCATAAATGACATCCCTTCCCATCCTTTCAGCCCTTCCAGAGGAATCAGGCAAGGTGATCCTCTTTCCCCTTTCCTTTTTGTGCTTATGGCTGAAGGCATGGGTCGTCACATCAAGCAAGCCCTCCTCTCCAGGAAACTCAAAGGCTTATCCATCCACAATCTGGCATCTATATCTCACCAACAATTTGTGGATGATAATATGCTCTTTGGGTACCCCTCCATTCAAGAATCTTCTCTTTTCAAATCCCTGTTGAACGATTTTTTAGAAGCTTCAAGCACCAGTATCAATAAGGCTAAATCTCAAATCTACTTCTTCCATACCCCCCTTGTCACCCAATTTGCCATCGCTCGAATCCTGGGATTCTCCATAGATTCTCTTCCCTCTAAATACCTTGGATCCCCCCTCATTGCTTCTGCCCTAAAGCATGCTTCCTGGCGTATGCTCCTTGAGAAGCTTGAATCTCGACTAAATCTCTGGACTCATAGAACCCTAAACATTGCTAGTCGTTTGGTGCTAATCAAAGTGGTCCTTCAGGCTATGCCACTTTATGCTTTCTCAGTATTGGCAATGCCCAAATGGGTAATCAAAAAAATAAAGGCCCTTCAGCGTAATTTTCTCTAGGGCGCAATAGGCACCAACTGCAAATGGGCCTTGGTAAGTTGGACCATAGTTTGTAAGCCTAAAGAAAAAGGGGGCATAGGTTTAAGGGACCCCATTCACAGCAACACAATCATGTGCGCAAAAATTTGATGGCAATGGCTAACTGCACCCAACAAGCATTGGGCAACCATCTGGATGGCCAAATATGCTAACCTTAGACTGTTGGAAGAGTTGATCAGATATACCCCCACAATTAAAGGTTCTCTTATATGGAATGCTGCTAAACAACATTACTTAATGATCCAACAACATAGTTTCTGGGAAGTGAGAAATGGACAATCAGTGCGATTCTGGATGGACTTGTGGAATCAGCTACCGAAGCTCTATAGTACACTTGAACAGACTCCAAACCACTATAGGGAAGGGTAGCTACAAGAAGACGTATGGCAGAATTGGATCCATCAAATAGAACATGGATACATATAGTAATCGAATAATTAAGAATGCAGATCATCACACTTAGCAGCTTCTGGAGAAGGAGCTCCAAAATCGCTGAATCAGATACTCGAAGGACAAGGACATCCTTCGATGGGGCTACTCGCCCAGGGGAACCTTTACTACAAAAGAGGCCTACAAAATCATTTGCTTGGATATGGAGCCCCTGGATCCCATTTGGAGCAAAATATGGTCTTCAGGCATTTGGCCCAAAGTCTCTCTTTTCCTCTCGCTGGCCGTGCACTAGAAAATCCTCACTTGGGACAATCTCAGACGTAGGAACTTTCATGGACCATCTATGTGCGTCAATTGTAAAAACCAGGAGGAAACTTTCCAGCACCTCCTAGACTCATTCTCTCTTGCCAATCAATTGTGGAAGAAGGCTAGCTTTCAATGTCAAAGAAATTGCAGAGGGTCAGAAAACATCCTCAACTCATTGCGCCAGTGGCAACAGAACCCCTACAAAAGTGGAATTCTCAATCACTTATGGAGAATAATTCCTCATCTCCTCCTCTGGACTCTCTGGAAACAGAGGAATAAGCGCATATTCAAGGATCAAAGAACTCTGCTAGAAATTATATGGGGCAAATTCTGCCATAACCTCAAGGAGACATTGGTGCTTGGCAACTGGGCTCAAGATGACCTTCCCTCCACTGCAAATGTGAAGGCCATTTGGGCAAACTGGAATTTGCAATTCCCATAAGGAACTCATACACCCACCCCAAAGAACTCATGGACTCCTCCCCCAAAGAACACAATCAAGCTCAATTTTGATGGTGCTTCCAAGGGCAATCCCGGAAATGCAGGATTTGGGGGTATATTCAGAAACCATGAAGGCTCTCCAATCCTTATCTAGTTTGGGAAGATAGGTTGGGACACTAACAACTTAGCAAAATTGGAGAGGCTTTGGCAAGGGCTTCTCCTATCCAGGGATCTCAACTTACAGACCCTGGAAATTGAAGGTGATTCCCAAATTCTCATCAACATGGCTAAACAAATTCAAAATGGGACTCATGCAAGGAAAATAGACAATAGTTGGAGGCTTGAGGCCAGGCTGGAAGCCATAGAACACCATCTCAACAAAAGTCAAGCCATTATCTTCAATCATGTCAAGAGGTATGGCAACAACGTTGCTGGTCTCCTTGCTAATTTGGGAGTGGAAGCGCGACACACTATGCTTTCTGGCACAATAGACATCATTTAGAATCATGATCAAGCGCAGGAATGCAACATTCTGCTTCAAAAAGATGCAGCTCCCCCGGATGCGGGTGAATGACGCGGCATTCAACATGATAGGAGTGGGTTGGGGCGAGGCGGCGTGACACCTACCCATCCTGTATGAGGTGTTAAATGCAGGTGAAGGGAAGAGCACCTAGCATACGAGTCGTTACACTCCCCCGTCTAGTGGTTCAGGCTCATTCTTTCTGTCCTCTGTAATGAATCCTCCCTTTGCACGCTACTACCTACAAGAGATGACGATGATCATTAATGTAGTAGTTATGAATGGGGTTTTTCAAGAAAGGTCTGGCTAGCTTAAGGAATGGCACTGCCCTATGTTTGTGTTGAAGAATTGCGTGTTGTTTCTCTGGGCTCATCCCCTCGCCTATGTTCAATTTCTGGTTATCTCTGTAGTTTCTTGGCCTCTAACGAGGAAGCTATGTTCGGCCTTCAAAGGGCAGCTCTATCAGCTCATCTCTTTCCATTGGGGTGTTCTGGGTTTCAGTCTGGAGGTTCTTGTGTCGGTTTATCATCTCTTGGTCTCTATTCTAGATTTTGGCTTTGGTAGGTGGCTTCGAAGCAATTCCTTCACAGCTTTTGGCTCCCTGTTCAACCGTTTTGGCTTCTGCCCGATCTTTTAGTTGGGAGGGTGGAAGACTGGGAAGGGCAATTCAAAGGTGGCTCGCAGGCTCCCGCTTGTGCCTAGCATCTGAGGGCTCTCTCCTAGGTCTCTGCATCCTTGTTGTTCCACTCGACATTGGCTTGATCTCGGGACCATCGCTCAGCCCATCTGCAACCTTTCTTTTGCCCCTTCTTTTATGGCTCGTCTTCGTCAGAATATGGGGTGCCGTAGAGGCCAACCCCGATGTGTTTCGATTGGCTCTACTTCGGATTTGCCTGCCCCCACCAGTGAATTATTCACTGGTCATTATCTTGGCACTCGTAGCGGGCGTGGGTAGTGTCATGCCTCTAGTCAATCTCGTGGGCCTCCCTCCTTGACAGGCTCTACTATTTTCTATTTCAACAACTCTCTGCACGAGCGCCTTGGATAACTGCCCACATATCCATGGTCTTCTATGAGACAACTTAGATGGAGGGCTCAGATTCTCATATGGGAGGCTCAGGGGTAGTTTTTGGTCCTGCTCCTATGATTCAGCTTGGAATTGGAATGGCGCCTCAACATGTTCAGGTCGACCAAGGTTGCAGCACTTAGGATATGGAGATGTTTCCAGTAGATCCCGGACCTTCTGATCAGATCGTCGCTCCTGTTGCAAATGAGCCAGAATTTGGTTGGTGCCGAATTATGGAAGAACCACCTATTGATTAGCCCACTCTCGCTGATGTTGGTCTGCTTTTTTTGTGGTTATGTTTTGGCTTACTTCGGGCAAGTTTACTATGGTAACTAGGCTATGGACTTCCTCTGTTTTTGCTATATGGGTCTTTATGATGTGGGTTCTGCACTTGGCTTCCTTACGTGTTTTCTTTTGGAAATGATGTATCTTATCAGAGAAGTGTACTGAATTCGGTCATTATGTAAATATTTTTCCTCTTTTTAATAGAATTAATCTTACTAAGAAAAAAAACATATTTGATCAATGAAAGAAAATGGGAAATAATATTTCAAGGTAGCCTTATTCATTTCATAATAATCAACACACACTCCCAATTTGATATTGTTTTTAAGTACAATAACCATGGGAGAGATCCACATATTATCAAATATAGGATAAATAATTCTACATTAAATAACTTTTATAACTCTTCCTTAACAATGTCCTTAAATGTTGGTTTCATACTTCTGTAGGGTTTCCTAATAGGTCAAGAATCTACATTCTTATAAATATGATGAGTATATAGATTTGGAGGGATTCCTTCTTACAATCTCAAGCGAAAGTACTATTGCTTTTCTTAATCATTTCTAAAATTTGATTTTTTTGTGAGGGTTCCATATAGGCATTAATATTTAGAGCTTTTCTAGGATGAATTTTAACAACCTTAGCTTGACTTTCTATAATAGTATTAGGTGGGGCTATCACATCCTGCTACTGTGCTAATTCAGTGGGTGAACATGTTTCCTAGGATTGTCTCCCTAGAAATTGACGAAGTGGTGAATTACAATTGATGTGGGGATGTGCTAAAAAGGTACAAATGAGATCATCTTGTCATGCGGAATGAGTCGATCTTGCGGACAAGATAGACCTTCCTAGAATGTAATGAAGACCTAATGAAAAACAAACCAACCAAACACTATCTTTCTCTAAATGCGCTTTACAAATAATGGCAAACAAATGTGTTTAAGGCCTACCTCATGTCCAACGCAAGTTTGGAGATGCCTTCGCTCCTTTGATCCAAGTAAGTTCCTTTGTCGCAAACCTGCAACCACAAACAAGGCAAACGATTAAATAGCACCTGAATATCCAATATTATAAAACATATTTAACATGAAAGCCAAGGAGTCCATGAAACAAATAACATGAGATACGTGTTGAGAAAAATGAGCTTGATTGTATTAATTCAAAAGAGAAGAACCTTACAACCTTTGCCTTGACGCTGTACAAGCTCCTCCCAGGGTCCAACAAAAAGTCTCCTCTACTTTGACAAGCTTCACTCACTCCCCAATGAGGCCAAAAAGGTATGTGATCTCTCCTCTTAAGCTCAAATAGGAAGTTTTGATTTCACTAGCATTTACCCTCAAAAGTTCAGCTTTTAACCTCTCTGGCCACTGACCCAATGCCTCAATTTATAGTGCAATGGAGATCAGTTACCAGGTCCTCCTTCAAAGGGATAGAGTCCTTCTTCAAAGGGATAGCTCCTCTCAACAAGGGATTAGTTCCTCCTCTCATGGGATGCATGAACCACTTGGAGCGAACAATCCACGTAACAAATGCTTTTGGAAAAGTATAGAACTAACCCATGAAGAGTTTTTTAAGATAAAGATTGCGCCTTTTGACTTTTACAGGGGTACGCACCCTCCCCTTTACATACAGAGCGTATAAGTACGAAGATAACTTGAACAAAAGGTGCGGGCCCGCAGGCAAGAGTAAGAGAAAGTACGGAACCAGAGTTACATTGCTTTTTGATGTCTTTCTCTCATTTCTCAAGCTTGTTTTGAAGAGCTGAGGTTTAAGACTTACTTAGGAAGCTGGTATAGGTAATGATAGACCTACATCGACTGCAAATAATCAAGGTGACGATATTTTTGTGTAACAGATTGCCCGCTAAAGTGCAAAGTCTGTAGTATATGAGGATTTTTTAATTTATCATATAGGAAGAGTGAAGTGCTTTATCATTTTGAGGATCATCTTGTGGAGAGCCTGGTTGGAACCTGTAAAAACATTCAATGCAAAATATATATATGAGATCATATCATCGTTGAGGTAGGCATTCCCATACTAAGATAAAAACTGACTAAGAAACTGAAAACTGACTAGAAGACTAACTACTGCTCTGATATAGGAATGATCTCGTAACACATCATAAATACAGACACATGTGGACACAGTATGGACGCAGCCATCTGTTTATGAATAGTCCATAGTATAATGAATACAAAATTCCTCGCAGCCTGGATGGTGGAAGCTAGATCCAGGGTCTTCGTTTCTACGTCCCGAAATAGTACGATTCTATCCATGCGATTGAATGTGTCAAAGTCGAACATGGTAGAAACCACTTGATTACTAGTCAATGATGTAAATTGTTAACAAGCGTGAGAGAAACCACCAATAATGATAATGTTTCTCAAATTACTCAGTACAATCCATGAGATGTGATAAGATGTGTTGATGTCGAACATGTCATGGAATCCCTTGATCGAAAGTCAATGATGTAAACTTGTCGTCAAAAGCGAGAAACCTGCCATTGAGGCATGC
>APFE030497587.1:0-11835 GCA_000404065.3 Pinus taeda | reverse complement strand
CTATCACAAATACATTTGGCCTCATCATCCCATGGACTAGATTCTCTTACCCTCCTCGTCTCAAATAGGGGTATCTATGGTTTGGAAAGCAATTCTACATACCTTTCCTTTTATTAGAGAGGGCCTACCATGGAGAATAAATAATGGCACATCACCTCATATAGGCATGGACCCATGGACATAAGGGGGGAATATGTATAAATTTTCCACCAGGCCTCATTCTTTTTCTCAACTAGAGGCATATTAAGGTAATTGCTCAGATTTCTAATTTTGAGAACAACTCCATCTTTGAACAAGCTTGGTTATCTGCTCCACACTTGGGCATCCCCAAACATTGGCTGCAAACTTGGGAGGGGTATATTAACACCCTGAGAGGAGAGCTATTGGAGGCTCCAGTTGTATAAATAGGAGGGATTAGGTGCTTAGTAGTTAGTTGGATGTTAGTCAAATTTTCGCACTTTTGTTTCAGCTCTTGCTCAGCTCATTTCAACCTGACTTTTGTGAATAGTTTTATGTAATGTGACTATTATTTTGGTAATGGAGATGAAATATTTTCTAATAAAGCACTGAGTTCTTTCAGGGGGCTGAAGCTCTTAGGATAGGGACCAACCCAAGCTACCCAACACCTCTTGCTTTGTAGTTATATGTTTTTGCTTTTGTTCATGAATTAATTTATGTTAGATAGATTCATTTTCCCATGATTAGAATAGGTTGCTTTTGTTGGTTTACATAGTTGTTTTCATTTCACTTGCTGAAGTAGGTTGAATAGTGGTAAGATAAAAATACTGCAATCAATAGAGGCTGACCTCTTTTCCTCCTTTGAGGATCATGAATTGAGGTCGAGATCTGCTTGTTGCCACCAAAAACACAGTTTTGCTTTCCCCATGCAATTTCTACTGTTATAGTTGATTTAGAGGTTAATGTCTTTCTTCATATTGATTTTGCCATTCTCATTTATGTTTCTGCAATAAGTCTCTTTACATGCTTTCTTTTTCATATAGCATTGTTCAACATTCTAATATTCTAGGTCTAAATTTAGGTTAACATAAGAGATAGTTCTGTTCTTTTGGTACAACTAGTTCTTTTCTTGCTCAATTTCAGTATTTTGACATGCACCTCTCTTACAACACACCTTGTCTCATAATACATCAATAAAGCAACCACCATCATCTCTTTTCTCACAGGTTTCACAACTCATTCACAACCCTTCACGAATCTTCCCTAATTTCTGCATTTTTCTCATAAGCTTCCCTCTTGTCTTTTGAACAAATCCAACCATCATTTTCTTCCCTAATCATCCTTCATGAGCTTCAGACACCTTGACATCGTCCTCTAATCTTCAGCTACCCTTTCCCACCATTTTTCCACCTTTAAAACCTCTAAAAACAGCTCTCGGCATCCTCCTGAAGGTCCTCCTGTAGATCCCCTGCAGCCTCTTGTAGAATTTCCTGAAAGTGACTTTTTGAAGTCTGATTGCAGAGGAAGTCTCCAGGAGGTTACCAGAGGTCTCTTAGCACTCCCCCACACCTTCCTACACCTTTGAAACCCCAAGGTCATCTTCCACCGCCACCAAATCTCTGTCACAACCACAAACAGGTAAATTACAAGCATAACAGTTCCACATAAATACACAAAAATCCAAGAAAATATGTTTCTTTCTTATTCCCTTTCAGAAGTAGCTTGAATAGATGTAATTTACCTTCTCAGTAATTAATGGCATTCATTTCATCAGTTTTCATCTCTCTTTTTGCAAAAACATGAAATTACCACCAAGTGATAACAAAAAACCATGAACAACAAAGGAATAACCAAAACATGAACTCTTAAATGAAGTAGAGAAATTAGTACAACCTTCTTATTGGACAAACAACCAATAATACATTGTTTTTTGAATTTGATTTTGTAATATGGTCAAGAGAACAAAACAAGTCTCACCTAAACTCATCGAAATTGAAAAACCATAATCATTCATGGAAAAAATAGAGTGATGGACAAAGATTACATAACCCCTCTTCTAATCCTCCCAAATATATTGAACTAAGCTTGGAGGGAACTCCCAATATTCAAGCTATGACTTTGGCAAAAGTACCCTCTCCTCTATTTAGATCTTCCAAATCAAACCCTAATTCATAAAATAGTATTTATTTTTTCGGGGACCTAATCCTCCTCAAGTGGAGCACTTCCTTTTATCTTTTGAATAAATAAAATCGGTCCATATTGCCACTTGCCACTTTCTCTTTCATGAAATCCTTTTAAATCATGAATTTCCTATTCATATGAGGGTTGATTATGTCAACAAACACATGGTATTTCCCCATGCAAAAATTCTTCCAAATATGCATAAAAGGTCTCGAACAATATGTACATTGAGAAATGTAGTGCAAGAAAGGACTTGTACATGTTTCAAAAAAACATAAATACAATAGGATGGAGAGGTATTGCTCACATTGAACAAATGAAGGAAAGAAATTCACAACAAGAACGAACTTACAGGTTTTCAATAGGTTGAAAGGAAATTGTAAAAAGAATCAATACAAATGTATGGATCTGTATGGTCGTATGGAGCAATATAACAATTGTACAACTTCTTCCTTTATTTTTTGTGTGGATCATATACCTCATTTTGAAATTATTTTGATGACCATGCAATTGTTATTTGAGTAGCTTGTAGAGGTTTCCTTAAGGTATGCAAATTTGATTTTGAATAAGAAATTATTTATGTATCTGCAAAACTCTTTTATTCTTCAAGTACTTAAATTTTTAGTTATTGTGTGATTGATGCCATGATCTTAAAGTAATTTCCACATTATATAAAATTTAGAAATTTATATATTTAACTAGGATCATATGGATAATAGTCACCTAGGGTTGAATTTTTGTAATGTACTTAACCCCAAACACCTCAAAAAGTGAAATATGCCTCCAAATATGTGAAAATGTGTTCGAAAGTTTGTAATGGGATGCTAGGGTTTAAGCAGGCCTAAACGAAATTTAGGGCCTCAATCGAGAAACCTGGTGAAAGAGATAGTTATTCGGTCAAATCCATTGATATTGCTATTAGGATCTTAGATGGTGCCTCCTTATGCTGCAGGGAGGAGGCAGACTCATTGGTCCCAGAAAAGTTTGGGGAAAAGGGGATCCCTTTCTTGATACTTTCCAGTGATGCAATTTTTTTTGAGTTTTGATATCTACCCTTCTTATTTCATGACAATACTACCCTACATTAAGCTACAAAATTTTGTTCATATCCATGAGGTCAACACCAATTTGTGGTTCAAGATATAACTAAGTTGGAACAAACTTAGCTCTAGAACATATGTTATTTTTCAACCTCTAATGTTTATGGACAAAGAGATATCAATTTTCTAAAACATGTGAGAGCCAAAGTATTACCTTTCCCATGTTGACTCCCTTTATTGAACATCATGAAAAATGTCCATATATTTGTTATCCTTATTAAACGAAATATTTAACTGGAAATGATGATTGATCATTACGATGAAATTACAACTTTTCTATACATTTTAACCACACAAAGATTGTTTTGATATCACCATAATTAACCTTTGATAAATCAACCAAACACCCCTCAAATAATTTTTGGCGACACAAAGACCTAACAATTTTCATACAATTAATAATGATTTATTACCATTCTTAACATTTTATTTAATGGAATTTAATTCCCCTTGAAAAACACATGAGCATTTAACACGAGAATTTCATTTAAGTTCCATTCATGGTTTCATGGATTTGCTTCTTTCAAATATCAAAATTGTTTGTTTCCCTCTGTTTGAAAGGTTTCTCCAGGGGGAAAGAAGGAGAAGGAAGGGTGAAACCATGCCATCACATGTATGATTTGATTCATTTGGTTGAATTCATGAGATTGGATTCTCGGTGCCTCTAGTCATGGTGATTTCATTCTACAACGAGAATGTGCACTGCAAGATTGCACATACTTCAAGAAGATGGCCCATAACCAAGCCCTCCATCTCTCTGAGAAACTTCAAAATACTTCTAGACAAGCACAACTAGGCTATATGTCTAGGATTCCATGGAGGAAGAGACTAATGTTCATATGGGTGTGAGAATTTCATATACTTGCAATGCTCTTTAACTATATGATGGGGGTTTTGTCTTTTCAAAATTATTGTGAGGAGCTCAAGTTCATTTTTTTCCTGCACAAGGAAACTTTGCCAGACCATAGTTGTCTATTTTGATAGTGAAGCCTGACCATGACCTTGTATTGATGTCTGCTAGAACTAATGTTATTTCAACTTCCATAGTCTGATCGACATATTTTAACATATAAGTATTTGAAACTTATTTTAATTATGCCCATGGTTTATCTTTTACTGTTTTTATTGCATGTTATTGTGTCATGTTATGTATATGTATATTTTATGATTATGCTAATGGTATTAGTGTCGGTTGTATCACCCCACTTGGGTGAATTGGGGATGTTTCAAGTCTCAATATATAAGTATCAAATTCTTGATACAACATCATTGGTGATTGTTTTAACCCATAAACGGAATTTTTTAGCATGCATACCAACTCTTTCTTTCCTTTCACAACAAATCTTTCTAGTTTCTTCATGTAGTTTTCTTCTTCTAGATCCCCAAAAAGGAATTTTATGTTCACATCCATTTGTTCTACTTCAAGATCAAAACTAGTAAAATAGATATAATAATTATAATAAAAGTAAACTTAGGAACAAGAGAAAAACTATCAACAAATTCTATAACTAGAAGTAACCCTTTGCTACTAACTAAGCTTTGCATTTATCCTTTTTTGATAGCATGTTTGTACCATGTGCATCCTTAATGCCTTGTAAGTTAGGAGAATGTTGAAACTATCTTGGTTGCCCTAATGATAACAACTCCTTATCAAAATGCGTTATATAAGGGGAAAATTTTACAAGACTCCAATGGTGTAAAGATATGAGCTTTTCAACACTGGGAAAGGTTCAATTCCAATGAGGCTTCCCTAGACCCATGGGGCACCTTCACTAGTTGAACTGGGTCGCCCAAGGGAGGAGAAAGATTGAAATGACCTTAGCTAAGTGCATATACGTAATATATGAGCATATTTCGATATACAAAATTTTTTTATTGCGCCAAATTCCATATATAGAATTGCGCATATACGGAAATTGTGCATATACGTAATATATGCTCATATCTCCGTATATGTCAAATTTTTATATGGCATATCTTTTGTATATGCATTCTTTTACGATGTGCATCTACCGTAAAGTGCAACTTCATATAAAAGACTGCGCATATTGAAAATGTGCATATACAAAAGATATGTGATATCTTCCAAATGCATAACTTTCTTTTATAATGCATATCTCCATATATGTTATATTTTATGTATTGTGCATCTTCCGTACATGTGAACTTCCAATCTGGAAAATTTCATATACGGAATTGTGCATATATAGAAGATATGCACATATCTTTGTAATGCGAAATTTTTCTATATGCACTATCTTCCAGGTATATTGTAACTTCCATAATTTACACATGACCTCCATGTATGTGAAACCTTTAGTATATATACTTTTGTATATGCCACAACTTCCGTATATGCACATATCCAACGTATATGCATAACTTTCTTTTACATGTATATCTTTCGTATATGCATGTCTTTTATATATGTGAATCTACAGTATAAGCACAACTTCCATATACAGAAATTGCACGTATACTAAAATGTGCACATATAAGAAAGTTATGTATATACAGAAGATATGCACATATCTTCTGTATGTGCACAATTTCCGTATATGCAAAATTTCCATATACAAAAATTGCGCATATACGAAAATTGTGCATATACGGAAGATATGCGCATATCTTCCGTATATCCCTAACTTTCTTATATGTGCATATATTTCGTATATGCACATTGTTTATGTATCTGAATTGTATATATGCAAATTACTTATACAAAAATTGCGTATATATGGAAATTATGCATATACAGAAGATATGTGCACATCTTCTGTATAGACATAACTTTCTTATATGTGCATATCTTTCATATATGCACGTCTTTTATGTATGCACATCTATCATATATACTCAAATTCCATATATAGAAATTTCGAATATACAGAAATTGTGCATATATGCAATATATGCACATTTTTTTTTGTATATCTCCATCTTTTGTATATGTTCATCTAGTATATATGCGCATATATTCCGTATATACGTAAATTTCTTATATGTGCATATCTTCCATATATGCATGTCTTTTATATATGTGCATGTACTGTATATGCGCAACTTCCATATACAAAAATTATGCATATATGGAAGATATTCACATATCTTCTGTATATGCGTACTTTCTTATATGTGAATATCTTCCATATATGTACATCTTTTATGTATGTTCATCTACCGTACATGTGCAACTTCCAGGTATGGAAATTTTGCATATACGGAAATTGTGCATATACAGAAGATATGCACATATCTTTTGTATGTGCGAAACTTTTACTGTATATGTGCAACTTCTCTATATGCACATTTCTTCCATATATGCGTAACTTTCTTATATGCGTATATCTTCCGTATATGCATGTCTTTTATATATGTGAATCTACAGTATATGCACAACTTCCATATATAGAAATTGCGTGTATATAAAATGTAGACATATAAGAAAGTTATGTATATATAAAAGATATGCAGATATCTTCCGTATATGCATAATTTCTATATATGTGCAATTTCCATATATAGAAATTGCGCATATACGAAAAATATGTGCATATCTTCGGTTTATCCCTAACTTTCTTGTATATGTATATCTTCCATATATGCACGTCGTTTATGTATTTTCATCGTATATGCGTAAATTCCATATACATAAATTACACATATATGGAAATTTTGCCTATATGGAAGATATGTGCATATCTTCCATCTATACATAAATTTTGTATATATGCAAATTCTATATACAAAAATTGCACATATATGGAAATTGTGCATATATGGAAAATATGTGCATATCTTCCGTATATGTATGTCTTTTATGTATATGCATCTACCATATATATGCAAATTCCATATACAAAAATTGCGCATATACGAAAATTGTGCATATATGCAATATATGCGCATATTTTTGGTATATGTTTATATTTTGTATATGTGTATCTACCATATATGTGCAACTTCTGTATATGTGCATATATTCTGTATATGCGTAAATTTCTTATATGTGCATATCTTTCGTATATGCATGTCTTTTATATATGTGCATCTACCGTATATGCGCAACTTCCATATACAAAAATTGTGCATATATGGAAGATATGCGCATATCTTCTGTATATGCGTGACTTTCTTATATGTGCATATATTCCATATATGTAAGTCTTTTATGTATGTGCATCTATTGTACATGTGCAGCTTCCATATATGGAAATTTTGTATATATGGAAATTGTGCATATACAGAAGATATGTGCGTATCTTTTGTATATGCGAAACTTTTCTATATGCACATATCTTCCAGGTAGATGTGCAACTTCCGTATATACACATAACCTCCACGTATGTGAAACTTTAATATATATAACTTCCATATATGTGCATCAACCATATATACTCAACTTCCATATATGCACATATCTTCCGTATATGCGTAACTTTCTTATGTGCATATCTTCCGTATATGCATTCCTTTTATATATGTGAATCTATAGTATATGCATAGCTTCCATATACAGAAATTGCACGTATACAAAAATGTGCATGGTTCACTTGCGCGTATAGCAAGGTAATCAAGTCACTTTTTCATGATTTTACAAGTAAAACCCTCAAACAACTTTACTAGAGCATTCAGCTAGGCCGAAGGTCATAAGATGACCTTGAAATAGTTATAAAACATAACATAATACCAAAAATAACTAAAACGTGTTGGAGAAGAATGGTCTCGACCATGACATCATCCCTGCAGCTAGACATCCCTTAGGTGGCAACATCTGTATATGCACATATCTTCCGTATATGCATAACTTTCTTATGTGAATATCTTCCGTATATGCATGTCTTTTATATATGTGAATCTACAGTATATGCGGAACTTCCATATACAAAAATTGTGCATATACGGAAATGTGCATGGTTCCCTTGCACGTATAAGAGTGTAATCAAGTCACTTTTTCATGATTTTACAAGTAAAGCCCCTAAACAACTTTACTTGAGCATTCAGCTAGGCCAAAGGTCATAAGATGACCTTGAAATAGTTTTAAAACATAACATAATACCAAAAATAACTAAAACATGTTGGAAAATAATGGTCTCCACCATGACATCATCCTCCAATGTAGGCAATAAAGCATCAAGGAACTGATGGAAAGGTACAAGAGTGATCCTAACTCCAATAAAGTCCCAAAGTGCATGTGTACATCTCCAAAAGGTGCCTCCTCCATTGTGGCATCATCCAAAAGAGGCCCTACATCACCCTTTTCATGCATGGGGGAGCAATGTGACTACAATGAAACTTCAAAGGTATATAGAATCTATGTGCCTGGTAAAAGAGAAGTAGAGTTTCATTATAAGAAAAATAAACTTGAGCCAAGACTTGATCCCACTACTTGGGATGATCTCTAACCAAACTGTGCAAAATATTGCCTAAAATTTTATTCACCACTTAAGTTTGACCAACCATTTGTGGGTAGTATGTTGAACTAAAGTTCAATTATGTGCCCAGTTTCCTCCACAATCTTCTTCAGAAATGTCCCTAAAATTTGATGTCTTGATCAAAGATGATACTTTTGGGAATTCCATGTAATCTTTCAACTTCTTGAAATAATAGATTAGGAACAGGATTGGCATTACTAGTTTTAGCAATGTGAAATTTCCTTAAATTTTAGAAACTATAGAATTATTCTTCTGGCTAATTAAATTATGCAGTTTATTTTGTTACCAAAAAATAACGAATAAATCACATTTCAAATTTTCACACATAAAGTATGTTGCGGAAATAAACTGGACACTAAGAAAATGATAGCACACACAATAAAATTGACATGTTATTTTTGGACAATTGTCCCCAGAAGAACCCAATGTGGGAAAATTAATCCAACAAATGAGGGTTTTATTATTATGCAACAATGAAATTATGACTACAACCTCTAGATTCCCAAAACTAACAATCCTCTACATGATAAACTAGCCACAAAAATTAGTGAGACAAATATTTCCTCACCCAACACTGATCCAGCTCCAAATCTAGCACAAATTGCGCTGCTCCAATGTAGGTTATTATCGCAATTAACATTACCCTGCTCCAATGTATCATAAATAAGTTATTCCTAATTACCTCACCACTCAATGGCTATGGATTGTTCAAGATCTCTTTTAGTAAAGTTATGTGTGTTCACCATGTTCATAACTTGGATGGTTAGACCACTAAGGACGAGTGCATTGCCAGGATCCCAATGGGCTCTCTTCTTTCTTTCCTTCATTGTATCCATTCTGAGAAGGACAATGAATAGTAACACACTACAACAAAGCCCAAATAAATTTGCAAGTTACTCGAGAGTGAGAGGGATCTTGTCACACTCTCCTTGAACTTCCATGATTGAGGCGAACACAATAGATGATGAGATGAAGATAGAGGACAATAGATGGTTGCAACACATCAATGAGGCCCTATACTCCAAAACTTCAAAAGGTATGTGATGCATGCATTTTTGTAATTACATCATTAATTAAGTCCAATAATTTAATTGATAGATCAACTTAATTGTAAATTTAAAATTATTTTATAAATACTAATATATTATAATATTGAAAATTAATATCTTTATAACTCTTAAATTACACATTAAATACATTAAAATAATAATTTTTTAAACACAGTCGGACCTTCAAATTAAATTATTATTATTAAGAGATATATAATATATATATATATATATATAATATATATATATATATTTATATATCAGAATACTAACTTTTAATGTACAAAGTTAAACTATGGAAATTTTATAAAAAAATTTAGGTCAACCCCAAACTAATTTGGGTTTGACCAAAACCCCAATGCAATATCCTATGCATATAGCAAGGCTAATGGTAGTTTTATAAAAATCAACTACACACTTTTGTGATTAGCTTGATTTTTCAATTAAACCAAAGGGATTTTTGAACACATATTTCACTGGTGTTTAAGAGTGAAAGAAAAGGCATTTTTAGTTTTTGTGTATGAGGCATCACATTTCCATCGATTTTCTTATTAAAGTGAAGGATTTTTGAAGTGCCAAGGTTCATATGTTCACATTACTTCTTGATATCTTAGACATTCCACTTGGGCATGGCAATGGCTTGGGTTCCTTTCGCGTATGTTATGCATGGCGCTAACATGTTCAAGGGCTTGTCACTAGCCGTACCAACCAGGGTTCAAGTCGTTGAAAAAGGGCTTCTTGGTTGGTCTACAGTTGGCTCTCCTCTCATTTGCATTTTTGCTAGCGGTGTGCCTCTCTCAGGCATACGTATAAAGTGGTCTTATGCATAATTGGCCAGATCAGTCCCAATCCTATATTAACGGTGCCTTGCTTTCCATAGCATTCATGAATGGCTCTATGGAATGACAAGAGTGTTATTCTATTTACTCAATTTTTATCAGAAATGCTACGCTTGGGAGCCTATAGTTAGTCTCATAGTTTTCATAGTCTCTATGGCTTTTTTGCTCTATTAGATGCAATGCTCAAACGAAGACAATGTAATATAAAGATTTTGAATTTTTTCTTCTAGTTCGATTTCCCCTCGAGTAGACCAGTAGCACAAATACACTTCTTCTATACTATTTTTCTAAAAATTTTTAAGGGTGGTTCACGAGCACTGAGTGACCGCTACATCCATGGAAAAATCTTGGCAGATCAACCTAAATGGATCTATACGCCGACCAAACTAGAAAGGCCTAACCCCAAGGGCATCGAGGAGATTTGACCCCATGACCTCCCGATAGACAAGGTACTTAGCAACATGAACTTGAACAACTAAGCTATCGCTTGAAACTTGTACTATTTTTCTAATAAAATCCTAACCCTTACACAAAAAAAATCAATTTTACCAACTTATAAATATTATACTTATGTATAATTAACTTCTAATAACAATTACATATAAAATTATAATATTAAATTATATTTTTTTAATAATAATTATATATTAAAAACTTAACTCGTATATTTAATATTTAACCCAAAAAGCTGACATTATATAAAAATTTAATAAAAATTCTTTAGTTAAACAATTCAAATTAAATGAAAATTTAATATTTTATTTTTAAATTCCATTTCTTTTATAAAATGTTTTATAATTTTAATAAACTTATAAAATATAAATTATTGTTGTTTTATTGGGGTGAAAGAATATGAAGAATTGGATTGGAACAACTTTACCACAATCCAAGCCATGAAGTTTTAGTTAATCCACTCATTCTAGGAATTATTCATACTTCCTCATCGGTCTCACTTAACTTATGGTTTTTCTACTTCAATTAGAATTTACCAATATTATAACATAATTTTTTGTATAATGAAATTTGGACTAATAAACCATTTTGTTGACAAAAAAAAAAAATTAAGCTTTGTAAATATAATTTCTAGCCTCAAAAACTCCACCAAATCAATTCCTATTATTTCTTCAGGTTGGTCTCTATTATATACATGAGGAGACTATTCACTTCATCTCCCGATGACTATTCATATTTCTTATTATTTATTTCCATCAATTGTATTTATTTACCTAATCCCGATGATTAGGTTTCAACATTCCCCCTAATTTGAGTCCAA
>APFE030497576.1:204521-214607 GCA_000404065.3 Pinus taeda | reverse complement strand
CAAGCTCAAAAAGGAAGTCTAATTTCCAGCAGCATTTACCCTCAAGAATCTTCAACTTTCAACCTCTCCTACAACCAGCCCAATGCCTGAATTTACAGTGCAAATGGAGGAAGTTGCAGGTCCACCATTGAAGGGATAAGTTCCTCCTCCAATGGGATAAGCACCTCATATCATGGAGTTAGCTCCCTTAGTTATGGAATGGATGAACCAAGGTGGAGCAGACTTGCGAGCGTAATATTCCTTTTAGAAGCGTCCAGAAGTGACCCAAGGTGTGTTTTTAAGAATGAACTCATGCCTTTTTAACTTTTACAAGGGTTTGCACCCATTACTTAACAGATAAAGCGGTCAGGTTCGCAGGGGACATGACCGTTGGGTGCGGCACCGCAGTTAATGCTAGGAGAAAGTGCGAAACGAGGATTTTGAGATATTCAAGGCTTGACATGAAGAGCTGAGGCTTAAGACTTGCAAAGGAGGTATGTATGAATGGTGATGGACTCACACAAACTATAGAAATTCATGGTGACAATTTTTGTGTAACACCTGCTTATAATATCTTAATTTTATTTTAGCTGCTAAATATTTCTCACACCACATTTTTTCTTTGAACTTAGAAGTAACAATATTTTTAATTTTATTAATGTTTTGCAATGCAACTAATGAGCCTCATAAATAGGTAATTATATGGGCTCATTTTACCTCCTAACCTAGTCAAATCAAGAATTCTCTTAGCTTATTGTATGATTTTCATATTATATTTATGCTTATGGAGTGAGTTGAGTTAGTTATGATGCCATGTGGTCTAACATGTGTTTAATGCAGATTATTGATGAATTTTGAGGTCAAATTCAAGGATCTAGTGGACAAATGGTAGAAATAACTCGAAGTGGACAAAGGAGAGGACTTGTAGGAGGCAATCCCATTCATTTATTTCTCCTCACTTCGAATTCCCCTTCATTCAGCTCAGAGTACAAGCAACCAAGTCATGCACTAGAAGGCAGTCAAGCAAGTGGAGGATCACTGATGATTATCTCGAGTTTTGGGAGCCAAACCTCCCTAATTTTAAGGAATTCATTGGCATCTTCATTTGTATAAGTAGAGAGGCATAGGGCCTCACTAGGTTCGGATTTTTGTTGTATTTTTGCTTATGTAATCTCTGCTCCAACTTCGAGCTTATTATTTTGTGACAGTTTCATGTAATCATGTTATTGTTTTGGAAATAAAGATGGAATCCTTTTTGAGCTGGCATTGTGTTACCTCAGAGGATTGAAGCTCTTTGGTTAGCTTCCAATCCAAGAAACCGAGCTCCTCTTTACTTGTATTTGTATGTTTTATTTCAGTTTGTAGATTAGGTTGTTGTTAAATGTTTTTATTTGATGGTTAAGAATAGGTTGCTTTTGATGATTCATTAGTTTGCTTCCATTTGTGCTTCCTATAGAAGGTTAGGCAGTGATAAAGAGAAGATTCAAAAGGATAGAAATAGTGCCTTGGCCTCTCTTCCTCCCTTTGGGACCATGATTTGAAGCAAAGACCCCCTTGCTGCCCCAAAAACACAGATTATCCTCATTCATAGGACTTCTAGTGTTTGTAGCTTTTTAGTAGGTTAATAGTATAGTTTTTCTTGGTTTTAGATATTATTCATCATGCTCACTTCTTTATTTACAATAGTCATCTTTCGTGCTTTCCTTTCTTGCAGCAGTTATCATCATTTCCTTCCATAGATCATAGTTTAGACTATTTTGATGCAAAACTATGTTTTACTAAATGCACTTATTTCGTTGTTTGCTTGATTGATTTTCAGTTGTTTATGTAGCAGATCTCTTGTAGCAGTAGTATAGCCTATCTTCCATCCCATTCTCCATATGATCCATGCCTTACAGGTCACCCAAGTCTCCCCTCAATTCTATCTTAGTTTCCTGCATTTTCCATAGAATTTCTTCCTCTTTGCCTGAGAAAATCCAATCATATTTCTCTCTTGATGATTCTTGGTAGGCCCTAGGTGCCCTAACACCTCATTCCAACCTTCATCCACCTCTTTCACCCACTCTCACACCCTCAAAACATTAAAAACTGCTCTCGGCCTCCTCCTGTAGGCCTCCTGTAGAACGTTGTTTTCCTCTTGTAGATTTCCCGTTTCCTCCTGTAGATTTTCTTGTAGGATTTGTTTTGAAGGTTGAGTGTGGGAAAAGCCTCTAGAAGGCCACCATAGACCTCCTAGCACCCATCAACACCATCCTACATCCTCTCAAGTCCCAAAACCACCCTCCAACGCCACCTATTCGCTGCCACATTCACAAACAATAAATTACATGCATGTCAAATTCACATAAAAATACATAAAAATCCAAAAAGATGTTTTTTGCTCATTTACATCCATAAATATCTTATTTTGATGTTTTTTACTTCCTTTATTAGGTAGTGGCATCCTTTTCATGGTTTTCATAGTGCTTTTTGCAAAAGTTGGATTAGTTGGTTAATTTGGGTTCACTAGTTTTGCCTTACATTTCAGACTTTCTCCTTTCTGCAGTTAGAGTAGTATTTGTAGAGTAGTCTTTCTCTCCTTTCATCACATATAGAGCTTCTTCTGGAATCCATAGAATTTGGCTTTAGATCCTAGTGATCTTGCACCGACTGACCAAGTGACAACTTGCAGTAAGAGCTAGTACTTGTGCATACAGCACTGTCACTTCCAAGTTTGTTACGAACTACCGGGTTGATAAGAGTAAAGAAGGCAGCCCCAGAGTTGCAGCATTATTTTTGCAATACTGGTGCTCACCATTCCTTTTGGCATTGTTTCTGGGAAAGCTTCAACGTATTCTGTGATTACCGATTTCTTCTATTTTCTATTGCAACATTTTGCTAATAGTTTATTTCAGCAAAAGTAGACTAATCCTTTCTTTTCCTTCAGTTCTACATTTCCTTGCTTTCCTTTTCAATTCTATAAGTTTCATTTTAGCAAGAGTAGAATAGTCATTTCTTTTCCTTCAAGTTCCATGTTTCCTTTCTTTCCTCTTCAATTCTGCAAATTTCATTTCAGCAAGTTCATTTCAGTTAGTTTCAATTTGTTTTGTTCAATCAATTTTAGTTTTGCAGGTACTATCAGTGTGGGGAAAAAGAAACAAAAACCAACCAAAAATATTTATTTTCATGCCTCATAGAATAAAGATAACTCAGAAAAAATTTTGCCCAACACCCCCACTGCTTCACACAACCAACCTTCTCTCTTCTTCGGTGGCTGCGATCAAGAAGAACCCTTAGGTGAACAACCAGACATATTTGAAGAACCTATAGGGGAATACGAAGAAGAAAACATTCCTTTGGAGCCAATTCCTGAACACATAAATGTTAGGGGGAATGGAGAGAGAATAGAGGGTACCTTTCCCATTCAGGAGACCAATGGGGACACCAAAATGAAGAATATAAGCCCTTCCACCCTATATCATTTCTATGGTTTGACTACAGAAGATCCTGACACCTTTTTGTTTGAGTTTGCTATTATCTGTCAAACCTATGACTATGCAGAAGATGAGAAAAAGTTGAAACTATTCCCTTCTACTCTCAAGGATATAGCACTATGCTGGTTCATGGGATTACCTGGCAATAACATAACAACTTGACTTCAGATGCAACAAGCCTTTAACAACAAGTATCGAGACTATTGTAGGTCAAAGGATACTAAAGAAGAAAATTTCTGAATGACTATAGGAAATGATGAGTCCCTAAAAGACTATGAAGAGAGGTTCTAGCTTAGTTACAAAAGGGCCAGGTGTACACTTGACCCTAAGTCTCTGAAGTTAGTCCTGCTCAAAGGAATTCAGGAAGATCTTTTAGACACCCTCCATCTACTGGCCGAGGGAGAAATCTACCAACTATCCTATGAGGACATAAAGACTATTTTTAGAAACCATTCTAGAGCATCCAGAAAAAGGGTAGGGGGAGTCAAACCATAGCCAGTACCTCTTCCTCTAACTCATCCATTAAAGGAGAAATTGGAAACATACTAGAAGACTTCAAGAGTGAGATGTTGTAGATTCTTGCCATGCAAATGGATACCTTACATATCAAAAGGAAACAAGAGGAAGAAAAGAGGACTTTGGCCATTTTTTGCCCTAGATGCACCAAGAGGCATCCTAGGAATGAATGCCCATTGAACTCTATAGAGTTTTTTTCAGTCTGTGAAGAAAATAATTCTACAGACAAGTGCCCTTCCTTACCCAGACTTAAAGCTGTATATCAAGGGGCTGAAGGAGTCACTGAACAGCTTTATTACATAAACCAAAGGAGGCTGCATGGACCTAGACCATATCGGCAGGTGATGCAAGGGACATCTTAGGCATACTACAACCCCAACCAAGTCACTTCCATACCTTCTTGGGATCCCTTGCTCATCCTTCCTGATCCTCACCTCCTTTTTGGTCCTTCACATCTCCATATCATACCCAACCAGCCACCCATTCATTTTAATCCTATGCTCAGCTGCAACCTCAGTGGAATGCATCTCATCATAGGTGGAGGCCCCAATACAACTCTCCTCCTACTCTTTTGCCTCCACCACCTGCCCAACCACAACTGTTACCTCTTGCTCCACCAAAGCAACCCCAAATGCCTAATCAACCAAATCTGAACCCGAACAATAGACAGACTCAACAAGTGTATAGTGGGGAACCGTCATGCCCAACTTATGCCGTGGAGATTCAGGAAATTAACTTGTGATTTGGGAAAGTTTTACCAGATAGCTAGCCTCCACCCCGGGAGGTTGAGGAAGATAAAGAGGAAATCAAACCTAAAGAAAATCCACCCTTTCCTGAGAGACTATCCCCGACAATCCAGCCTACCCTAGAAGAAACTGAACTCCTGAGAGAATTGAAACATTTATATGTGAAGATATCACTTCTCCAAGCCATAAAAGATGTGCCTATCTACAATAGGTTACTAAAAGAGAAGTGCTTTAGGCATCCAAGAAGGCGCAAGAGAGATGCCCCAACCATCAATGTCATAGGGCAACTATCTGTCTTGACGTTGGGGTAGGCAATCTGTCCAAAATATCTAGACCCTAGAAGCCTAATAATTGATGTCCACATCAATGGCACCATGATCCACACACCTTGATTTATCTAGGAGCTACCATTAATGTGATGACAAAGGACACAATGCTCAAACTCAACCTCCAAGGCTCCTTGAGGAAGACCACGACTGTGCTATAGCTTGCAGACTGCTCCACCATGACCCTTGACAGGATTGTGGAAGATGTGATGGTATCCATTGATTCTTGGGAGTACCCTACTGATTTCTTAGTTCTCCAGCCAAAGGTAAATCTCACTCGGTATCCTCTCATTCTAGGAAGACCCTGGTTGGCTACCGCTGATGCCTACATCAGCTGTCGAGCTAGGAACATGACCATAAAGAATGGGCACATGCCCAAACAATTAGTCCTATATCCTCCTGCCCAACCCTTGCTAGAACATGATCTACCTCTCTAGTTGGAGGAGGAAGATGAGGATGAAGTATATTCTACACTGCTTTGTGCATTAGAAATCACCATGGGGTGGAAACCGCAAGATGAGGACGATATGATTGAAGATTTGATTCAGAATCCACCTCCTAGTGTATCACCATTAGAGGAAATAGTAAGAGAAACCAAAAACAACCCTTCAATTGATCTTTTTGCAGCCGACTCCACTCCTCTCCATGTTAAGAATATAGAGTTCAGCCCAGAAAGAGCCTTGAAAATCAATCCATCCCTATCCACTTCCCAGGAGAAGGAACTATGTAGCCTGCTGAGAAAACACCTAGATGCCTTCACTTGGAGTTATAAGGAGATGAAGGGAGTGCACCCTTCAGTATGCACTCATCATATATACATCAAGGAGGATTGCAAGCTAGTTAGGTAGCCTCAAATGAGGATGAATCCAACACTTAAAGATATTGTTAAGGAAGAACTGTAGAAATTGCTTGATGCAGGATTCATCTATCCCATCTCTAACAGTGAATGGGTCTCTCCTTTGGTGCTAGTGCCCAAGAAAAATGGTAAGTGGAGAATCTGTGTCAACTATTGGGAATTGAAGAAAACCACTAAAAAGGACCATTTTCCTTTACCTTTCATAGATCAAGTGTTAGAAGGTTTGGCAGGGAAAAAGTTTTATCTTTCCTAGATGGGTTTAGTGGGTACAAACAGATTCAAATCAGCCTGAAAGACCAAGATAAGACCACTTTCACTTGTCCTTGGGGTACCTTTGCATATCGGGTCCTTCCTTTTGGTTTGTGTAATGCTCTAGCCACTTTCCAAAGAGTGGTACTAAGTATATTTTCTGAATTAGTTCACGATGCAGTAGAAATATACATGGATGATTTTACTCCTTATGGTTCTAACTTTCAGGAAGCTTTGTCTAACTTAGGAAAAATTCTTGATTAGTGTATTGAGATGAGCCTATCCCTCAGTCTGGAAAAATGTGAATTCTTGATGACTAAAGGGGCCGTGCTAGGTCATGCAATATCTCAGCAAGGATTGCAGGTGGACCCCAACAAAATTGCCATCATCCAAAGGGCCCCACCTCCTCAAAAAGTTAGAGATGTTAGAAGTTTCCTAGGCTTAGTTAGGTATCATTAGAGTTTCATTAAAGATTTAAGCAAGCTAGCCTCTCCTTTTTTTAGCCTCTTAGGTAAAGATGTCAAGTTCATATGGTCAGAAAATTGTCAAGAAGCCCTAGATACCTTGAAGAGCAAGCTCGTGACTGCCCCAATTATGAGAGGCCCAAACTGGGCCCTACCTTTCCACATTCACACAGATGCCTCAAACAAAGCAATAAGACAACCTTGGGACAAATTGATGAAAATTTGCCTTATGCCATATACTTATAAGAAAAAACTTATCAAAGGCAGAGTTAAACTATATAATGACCGAGAAGGAACTCCTAGCTATCGTGCATTCCTTAAACAAATTCAGAGATTATATCACAGGCTATCAAACCTTTGTGCACACTGATCATGTTGCAATTAGATATTTAATGAAAAAACCAGATGTAAATGCTCACATTATTAGATGGTTGCATTTACAACAACAGTTTGATTTGACCATTATTGATAAGCCTGATAAAGAAAATGTTGTTGCTTACTTTTGTCTAGAGTAAATTTGCCTACATGTGAAGAAGGAATGGTGGATGACCAAATGCTAGATGAACATTTGTTTGCTATCTAAGTACTCTCTCCATGGTTTTTTGATATAGAAAACTACTTGGTTTCATCACAGTTCCCACCACACCTATCCTCAAAAGAGAAGAGCAAGATATTAAGGAAAAGTGCCCCTTTCAGCTAGATTGGGGGCAATCTCTTCAAACTTGGCCCAGATCATATCTTGAGAAGATGTGTCAGGGAGGAGGAAGTATTTGACATCCTCCTGACTTGTCATGATGGGCCTTGTGGAGGTCATTTTGCAGAAAAAAGAACTGCCTTCAGGATATTGCAAGTAGGCTACTACTATCCCACTCTTCATTAGGATGTGAGAAGATATACCAACCAGTGTGATCGGTGTCAGAGGATGGGGAAACCTACTCCAAAGGATGATATGCCCATGCAACCTCAAGTGACCTTTGAGCCATTTGAGAAGTGGGGCATGGAATTTGTGGGGTCTATCAGCCCTCCTTCAAAGTAGAAACAATACATCATTATGTGCACTGATTACTTGACAAAGTGGGCAGAAACAAAAGCAATCAAAGCAGCGACAGAGGAAAAAGTAGCTGAGTTTTTAAGAGAGAACATATTCTACAAGTTCGGGTATCCAAGAGAATTAGTCACATATCAAGGTAGTCAATTTACTTCCAATTTGATTGAAGACCTGCTCACACATCATAGAATCAAGCACATGACTTCGACCCCTTATCATCCACAAGCCAATGGGCAGGTGGAGGTCACTAACCGAGAATTGGAAGGGATCTTGACAAAGGTAGTGAGTAGCAGTAGAAAAGACTGTGCGAACAGATTAGTTGAGGCCACTTGGGCCTACAACATAACGTGGAAGGCCACCATAGGGTTCACACTCTATGAGATAGCCTATGGGAAGAAGGCTTTGTTGTCAACAGAATTTGAATTCAATACCCTAAGGATGACAGCTCAGCTGGACCTAGACCTCAGCCATGCACAAAAAGAAATATTACTTTATCTCAATGGATTGGATGAACACAGAATGTAGGCCCTTCTCCATACAGAGGTAGTTCAGCTTCAAAGAAAGATATGGCATGACAAAAATATCAAGGAGAAGCAATTCCAAGAGGGAGATTGGGCACTACTCTATGATTCAAGATACAAAGATTTCAAGGGAAAGCTAAGGAAAAGATGGTTGGGACCCTACACTGTGGAGAAATGCAATAAAAATGGTTCAGTTCTAATTAGAACCATTGATGATGAAGCCATCCCCATGCTTGTCAATGGACACTAGTTGAAAGTCTACAATAAACCCCTCTCCAAGCGAGATATTGTAGAAAGTTTGAATAATAAACACATATTCAATGGAGATTATCCTGATCATGTACTATTTTGGAATACATACACAATACATAAGCTCCTCTATGTTGATCATCAATATAGCAGCATCAATAACAATAAAACATCAAGAGCATGCACACATTAACACAATATGTAACCCGGGGAAAGCTTATTGCTAAAAACCCCACACTATCTATATATTAATGATTGAGAACATGTAACATTACAATAGTCAATACTTCTCACAAGTATCCAACACTATCTCCACATGTTACATAGAATACAACTCAGATCTGATCTCCAAATCTATTCCATTGCTTGCCTTCCTCCAGTGCTCAATACCTGCACAAGAATGGATGAGAATGGTTGAACCAAACTCGTATTTACCTCAAAAGAATCACTCACACTGGGAATCATGTGAGCAGAGGCTATAATCACTTGGTACTGGCCAATTCTCATTGGCATAACTCAATCTCATTGATTGTGCAAATCCTCATGCACAACTATAGTCATAACTGATAGCAATCTGATCCTCTAACACCTATCCCTATTGAACTGAACATGCACTAACATGCAACTGAGTTAACTGATGTATTCTTTAGTTTCATTATGAGTTAATAATTAGTTTAACAACTCACCATTAGTCTATTTGCAGTTAGACTAATTACAACTAGTTTAACCAAGTCAAACTGAACACAACTCCACAATCAACTCCACCAAACTCAAATGATTGAGTTCTAACTGAAGTCATGCATGCAACAACTCAACTGACCCACAAAGAAAATGTATTTCCTTCTGACAGCTGCATGTGCCACATCTGTAGTTCAAACTGAAGTGCTCCAAGAGAATAAGATAAAGTTTATAGTCTAAATATTATTATAAGACAATAATATTTGACTTTTCTATTTTTGACAGCCAGCCTAAAAATAGACTTTGATCACTCCTACTGTGATCGCTCCTGCTGTGATCAATCATCCATAAACAACAACCTGCAATCCATAGACATGATCCATATGTCTAAAAATAGACATAGTCTAAAAATAGACTTGCGCCAAAAATAGCCTGCGGTCCCACTTAGTGAAGGCGACTCTTTTCACTAAGCTGCATCATCTTGTTGCAATCTCAACACTCCCTCTCGACAAGATATGGATTATCAGCAACCCTTATCTTGCCTCGGTGGTACTCGAATTTGCTCCTGGTGAGAGCCTTCGTCAGAATATCAGCATCCTGATCCTCCGTTGGAATGTACGAAAGTAACATGATCCTCCGCTGCACACAATCTCTCATATGATGGTACCTGATGCTGCCATATACTTGGCCTCTTGAGCTCCCTTCCCAATCTGCATCCATGAAGCCACATAGCTTCACCTCATCCAATCCATATCCCGATGTGCCTCTCTTGAGCCTGAACACATGCGACTCCACCAACTGCTGGTAACCAGTGGCATCCACTACCTCCGCTGAAGTAGCATCCTCCTTCCTCCAACCTCTAGGAAGGAACACAATCTTCACATCCAACTGATGAATGTGCCATCCCATCTGCACCTCTTTGTAGATCCATCTCGAACCTACCACTGATTTCCCCTCCGGTCTTGGGACAATCTCCCATGC
>APFE030497576.1:179221-200217 GCA_000404065.3 Pinus taeda | reverse complement strand
CTCCACTGCTCAATACCTGCACAAAAATGGATGAGAATGGTTGAACCAAACTCGTATTTACCTCAAAAGAATCACTCACACTGGGAATCACGTGAGCAGAGGCTATAATCACTTGGTATTGGCCAATTCTCATTGGCATAACTCAATCTCATTGACTGTGCAAATCCTCATGCACAACTATAGTCATAACTGATAGCAATTTGATCCTCTAACACCTGTCCCTACTGAACTGAACATGCACTGACATGCAAATGAGTTAACTGATGTATTCTTTAGTTGCATTATGAGGTAATAATTAGTTTAACAACTCGTCATTATTCTATTTGCAGTTAGACTAATTACAACTAGTTTAACCAAGTCAAACTGAACACAACTCCATCAACTCCACAATCAACTCCACCAAACTCAACTGATTGAATTCTAACTGAAGTCATGCATGCAAAAACTCAACTGACCCACAAAGAAAATGTATTTCCTTCTGATAGATGCATGTGCCACATCTGTAGCTCAAACTGAAGTGCTCCAAGAGAATAAGATAAAGTTTATAGTCTAAATAATATTATAAGACAATAATATTTGACTTCTCTATTTTTGACAGCCAGTCTAAAAATAGACTTTGATCACTCTTGCTGTGATCACTCCTGCTGTGATCACTCCTACTGTGATCATCCCTGCTGTGGTCACTCCTGCTATGATCATCCATGCTGTGATCCAAAAATAGAACTTGCGCCATAATTTTCCTGTGGGCCCACTTAGTGAAGGCGACTCTTTTCACTAAGCTCCATCATCTTGTTGCAATCTCAATAGATTTCATTGAATATTTGAATACGACAGTGATGGTAGTGGAGCATGTCTTAGCCTCCACTTCACCCACTCACTGAAGAAAAAGGAAAAAAGAAAAAAATAAGGACTCAAGTGAAAGCCTCTGTGAGGCGCTTGAGTCCCATCATTAGGTTGAAAACCTCCTCTGAGGCAACCCAATGATGTCATAAAAAAGAGAGAAAAATAAGATCCCTAGGTGAATCCCTCCCTTGGAGGTGCCCAGGGTAGGCAATTAGGGTGAAAACCTCCCTGAGGCGCCCTAGCTGTTTTCAAAACAAAAAAAAAAAAAAAGAGAAAAAGAAAAATGAATTTTCATTTACATTGCAAGTTTGCAGGAGGACTACATGAAGCAGCAGAAGGTGCTAAGGGAGCCCTAAAACCAACACCAACACCTATCCTACCTTCCCACACCTTTCTCCATCATTCTTGGCATTTCTTTCACCTCATTGTGCTTCTTTTTCAAGAACTGTGTTTTCTACAAGAGGTTCCTGTAGGAATTACAGAGAGCCAGAAATGGGTATAAAAGGCAGTTTGAGGGACAGGGAAGCTTCATACAGAACCTATAAACCCTCCAACAATCTTCAAACCTCCTTACCATCATTTCCAAGCCTGCATCACACCCCAAGCATCATTATTATTCTTGTCCAAGAAAAACATGGAAAAAAACAGTTTTGAGGAAAAGAAAACAAAACAAAAAATAAGAAAGGAAACAGCACCATCCACCTCACCTAAAGCGTACCTATTACCTATCCATCTCTATCTACATCTCTAGCATCATCCTCATAGCTCCAAGCATAGAAAGAAGGTGAAGTTTCAAGGAGAGAAGCAACTACAGGAGCTCCTGTAGGAATTCCTATAGCAATTGATCCCATTAAAATATAGCATCAACAGCAAGAGAGTGCAAACATGAAGGTTGAAGAAGAAACTTGAAGCTAAGATCCATCTAGAGAAGAACCTACACAAGACACAGCCACACATCAGCAAGTAAACAACATACATCAAAAGAAACAAAGGCATGCCGTAGAGAGAGAGAGCCACAACACCTGAGAGCAAATACATTCGGATCTCAGGTAAGTAACTAACCCACTCCTCTGTTTGCATTTTTGTGATTAGAAGGCATGAAAAAGTAGCGAGATGGTTGAGGTTGAACAAGGGAAAGCTGGCTAGTTAACTTAGCCACCTTCATCTAGTTGACTCCACTCGTCCGAAGATGTCACCCACACGTGCGCACAGTCAACTCAAGAAAGATGTCAAGGACAAGTAGTGGTGGAAGTGTGAACTCCGATGCAATTATAAGGGATGATTATGAGGAGGGGACATGATGACACGGCAGGTGGGGACCAACGGTCGAAATATAGCCAATGCATACTTTGCCAACTCACCCTCCATCGCCAGAAATATCCATAAAGGGCGATAAGTACTCCTCTCCTAGCACTCTCACCACCTTTTCCTTCATTCTCTCCTCGAAACTCAGCTAAAGTAGTTTCTTTGTGCCCCCACGGCCTCATAACCATTGTTCTCCATTGATATCTCTCATATTCCTACTCTCGACGTTTTCTACAGGAGCACTTACAGGTTCTACAAGAGCACCTACAAGAATTCTACAGGAGGGACATTAGGCTTCTACAGGAAGGGTAGTGAGTTGTTTGAAGGGAGAAAACACGGGTTTTAGCTCAATTTTTGATCTGAGGAGGTAGGTTCCATGCACACTCCCATTGAATATCAATATATGCAAGCAGTGGTTTCAATTTTAGGAGAATATAAACCCTTTAGGAGGAGAAAATACATGAAGGAATTTCTGCTTATTTAAAAAAAAAAACACAGTCTTCTCTGTTTCTCTGTTTTTCTCAAAAATTGTTGTCTCCATTTCCACATTTGGTTTCCCAAAAGAATATAAACAAAATGTCAGGAGGATTTATGAGGAAGGAGCCCACCAACTCCTCCAGGCTCTATGCACATCCCCAAGTAGTGGACATCTTCACTAGGGAAAATTGGATTAAAGTTTTTGAGAAATTCAAAGAGTTTAATGAGGAGATTGCCCAAGAATTTGCCCACTCTTTGGTTCCTCCCTCAAGAACACATGCCACTGTCACATTTAGAGGTATTTCCATGGAGATAACCCCTAAATTTATTAGTAGAGTCACTACCCTTCCTCTTGGGCTGCCTTGGAGTAAGGATGAGAAACCAATTGGCTAGGCTGCTAAGAAAAACTTTTTCCAAAACAATGAAGCCCCTGTAGAGGATAAAAATGACATTATAAGGGCTAGCATACCATATCCTTGGGATGAGTTTAGTTACCAAATAATCAAATATATTTCCTGTGAGGGGAGGTACAACATTGTTTATGGTTACCACTTTAGAATCCTTCATGAATTAAGGTATCGCATGGACACTCTAGCCCCTCAGAAGCTCAACATCCCCTACTTCCTCCTACAGTCCCTCATTGACTCCAACACTAAGGTTCAAACAGGGAATTCAAAGCAGCTGGTTCACCATGGGTTAATTAAAATTTTAGTGGAAGAAGCCCTCCATACATTTACACTCCCTATAGCATGGGAAATCTTTCGAAACATGACAGCTGAGGATGACATAAAGATCGTAACCTATGATATTAGTCCTACTGGAAATGATGAGGACGAGAAGCAAGGGGGAGAAGGAGAAGAAACTGGTGACTTAGCAGAACAATAAAGGAAAGAGGAAGAAACTAAGATAGAGGAGGAGAAATCTGAAGAAACAAAGCAGGAAGAAATAGAGACAGAAAAAGAGACAGAAGGAGGAGAGAAAGAGGTAGAGAATACAAAACAAGGAGAAGTGTCCCCTGAGACTCTAGAAAGAGAGGTAGCATCTACTCTCACTACCCTCAGTACACCAATCAAGCCAAAACAAAAGAGGAAAAGGCAGGCCTCCATGTATTTCAGGGCTAGGAAGAGCACAAGAATCAAAACAGGGAAACCTCAGCCCTCTTCAAAAGTGCCAATCACAATTGAAGATTCACCTTCTACCCAAGGAAAATAATCCCCTTCCAAGGCACCTATCACATATGAAAGGGGGACTCCTAGATCTTCCACATGAAAAGAAAAGGTAGAACAACAAAACCCAAAAACAGTCCTACAAGAGGTTCAGACAGTTCTATAGGAGACACTGTCAAAACTACAAGAGATGAAAAAGCTTTAGAAAGAAATGGAAGGATAGCCATAGGTAAAGGAGGAAGAAACAGAGCTACAAGAACCTGATCCCCAACCTAGTCTTGCCTCCTACTACAATATACTTGAGGGAGGAAGAATAATTCCACAAAAAATTGCAATTCCACTATTCTTCGAATTAGAGAAAGAGAGAATAAGAACACATAGGTGGATGAAAATCACTAAATCCAAAGGAGTTGAGGATATTGACCATATGGAGAACAAACTCAGAGAAATGGACAGAGATTTGAGTGCTATCAGACACAGGGAAGCAATTACAAGAAGCCACCTTGAAACTGAAAATGAATTGCTAAGGAGGTAGCTGCAAGAGAAAGAGACCCAGCTGGCATGCATGGCTAGCTTATCCATGCAGGAATTGCAATGTAGAACACTAGCAAAATCCTATGGCCTATATCTCAAGGACCAATGGTTTCCATTTCAAATAAAGACTTTGGCACAAAGAGGCACAATGCTTTTCCAAGATTACAGGCAGTTTATGGACCTGTGTGACCAAAGCACATTAGAGGATAAGCCAAAGATGGCAAAATTATAACTACATAACATGGCCCTCACAGACATGAATGTGTGGGAACCCAATGCCAGTCTAGGGGACCTACAACTAATGGCCATGGCCTCATGGATGAACCATGAAAAGTTGAGGGCAGCAGAAATAAGAAGGTTGATGATAAAAGAGCAGAATGAGCCATTAATGATTAGAGTTGAGCCATCAGATCCCATGGCACTCATCAGCACACATAACCTGCTTGCCAATAATCCTCAGATTGCCCCTAGATATATAAGTGATCAAGCACAAGACATTGCACACTTTGAGGATATGTAAAGGCTACTTGGGGATGATTGTGTGCATGCATGCATGAGGAGATGGAACACCTTACCACACATTTTGCAGATCAGGGAATATCATTCCCCCATGAGCATGAAGGAGGCATTAAGAAGAGTGCCATTGTACAAGCGCTCCATGCAAACGTTGAAGGTCAACTAGATTGGCCTCAAACAGAGTCCCCCACTATTGTTAGGCATGTTGGAAGGCAGAAGTGAAGAAGAAGAGGAGGAGTAGTGGGAAGAGATAGAAAGGAAGGCAAGATTCTATAACAAGGAATATGAGACCACATCAAAAGCTTGGAATGTTAGGGAGGCCAATAGGGACATAAAAGATGAGGATATGGACTAATTTGCTCAGAGGATGAGCAACACCTTCAATAGGGGGTGATGATGAGTCTCATAAATGGGTAATTATATGGGCTCATTTTACCTCCTAACCTAGTCAAATCAACTATTCTCTTAGCTTATTGTATGATTTTCTGATTATATTTATGCTTATGGAGTGAGTTGAGTTAGTTATGATGTCATGTGGTCTAACATGTGTTTAAAGCCGATTATTGATGAATTTTGAGGTAAAATTCAAGGATCCAGTGGACAAATGGCAGCAATAACTCGAAGTGGACAAAGGAGAGGACTTATAGGACGGAATCCCCCTCATTTATTACTCCTCACTTGGAATTCCCCTTCATTCAGCTTGGAGTACAAGCAACCAAGTCATGCACTAGAAGGCAGCCGGGCAAGTGGAGGACGACTGATGATTATCTCGAATTTTGGGAGCCAAGCCTCCCTGATTTTAAGTAAGATGTTGGTAGCTTCATTTGTATAAGTAGAGAGGCCTAGGGCCTCACTAGGGTTGGATTTTTGTTGTATTTTTGCTTATGTAATCTCTGCTCCAACTTCGAGCTTATTATTTTATGATAGTTTCATGTAATCTTGTTATTGTTTTGGAAATAAAGATGGAATCCTTTTTGAGCTAGCATTGAGTTACCTCAGAGGGCTGAAGCTCTTGGGTTAGGGCCCAATCCGAGCAGCCAACCTCCTCTTTACTTGTATTTGTATGTTTTATTTCAGTTTGTAGATTAGGTTGTTGTTAAAGGTATTTCTTTGATGGTTAAGAATAGGTTGCTTTTGATGATTCAACAATTTGCTTCCATTTGTGATTTCTATAGCAGGTTAGGTAGTGATAAAGAGAAGATTCAAAAGGCTAGCAATAGTGCCTTGGCCTCTCTTCCTCCCTTTGGGAACATGATTTGAGGCAAAGACCCCCTTGCTGCCCCAAAAACAAAGATTTTCCTCATTCATAGGACTTCTAGTCTTTGCAGTTTTTTAGTAGGTTAATAGTCTATTTTTTCTTGGTTTCAAATCTTCTTCATCATGCTCACTTCTTTATTTATAATAGTCTTCTTTCATTCTTTCCTTTCTTGTAGCAGTTATCAGCATTTCCTTCCATAGATCATAGTTTAGACTATTCTGATGCAAAACTCTGTTTTCCTAAATGCACTTATTCCATTGCTTACTTGATTGATTGTAAGTTGTTTACACAACAAATCTCTTTTAGCAGCAGGCTAGCCTATTAGCCATCCCATCCTCCATCTGATCCATGCTCTACATGTTTCCCAAGTCTTCCCTCAATTCTTCTTTAGTTTCCTGCATTTTCCATAGAATTTCTTCCTCTCTCCTTGAGAAAATCCAATCATCTTTCCCTCTCCTGATGATTCTTGGTAGACCCTAGGTGCCCTAACACCTCATTCCAACCTTCATCCACCTCTCTCACCCACTCTCACACCCTCAAAATAGTGAAAACTACTCTCGGCCTCCTCTTGTAGGCCTCTTGTAGAACGTTGTTTTCCTAGTGTAGATTTCATGTATCCTCCTATAGATTTTCCTGTAGGCTTTCTTTTGAAAGCTGAGTATGGGAAAAGCCTCCAGAAGGCCACCTGAGACCTCCTAGGACCCATCCACACCATCCTACATCTTCTCAAGCCCCAAAACCACCCTCCAACGCCACCTATTCACTGCCACATTCACGAACAATAAATTACATACATGTCAAATTCACATAAAAATCTAAAAAGATGTTTTTTGCTCATTTACTTCTAGAAATAGCTTAGTTAGATGTTGTTTAATTCCTTAGTAGGTAATGGCATTCTTTTCATGGTTTTCATAGCGCTTTCTGCAAAAGTTGGATTAGTTGGTTAATTTGGGTTCACTAATTTTTCTTTACATTTCAGACTTTCTCCTTTCTGCAGTTAGAGTAGTATCTATAGAGTAGTCTTTCTCTCCTTTCATCACATATAGAGCTTCCTCTCAAATCTACAGAAGTTGGCTTGAGCTCCTAGTGATCTTGCGCTAGCTAACCAAGTGACAACCTATAGTAAGAGCTAGTACTTGTGCATATAGCACTGTCACTTCCAAGTTTGTTACGAACTATCAGGTTGATAAGAGTAGAAAAGGCAGCCCACGAGTTGCAACATTATTTTTGCAATACTAGTGCTCACCAACAACATTCTCGTTGATCTCCCAATGGTTTAACCAGGCCGCGATGTCTTTATACCAACCTTGTTTGAGCCTTAGGCGGTTTTGGCTGGAATTTAGAGCTAGCTTAGGAAGTCTATGGTCTGCTATATTATTGAGTTTGTGCTTGTACAACAGAAGCCCAGTCATATCTAGGCTCTCTATAGGGGAAAGACCCACTTATATAAGGAGAATAGGATACGGTATGTTGCTTTTAATTTTGAATTTATACGTTATAAAATGCTTCTAGATTTGCTCAATCTTTCTCAAGGATTCTCTAAAGATGCTACAACCCCAAACCTCACATCCATATAAGATAACTAGAGTGGCTAAAGTTTCAAAAAGGAACTTCTTTCTATCCCACATTATGAGGTTTGTTGTTTTACAATTATTTTCATGACCAAAATAAGCTTTCCATCCCCCATGAATCCTTTTCTCAACGCTATAGTTCCAGTTGAACTTGTGATGAATATCAATTCCTAGGTACTTATAGGAAGACACTTCCTCCAAGTTACTATTGTCATATGTAAAATTAGCGTAAGTGTCCTTCTTGGATTTGATAATCATAACTTTTGTGTTGTTAGTGTTAACAATCATACCCATGGTAGACCAAAAATCCTTAAGAAGTATAAGTTGCTTATCAAGATCACATGGGCACCTTGCGAGAAGAATAATATTGTGAGCGTAGAGAAGAAGGATGATGACTATCCCAGCTAAGATCGTGCTAGCACATCTTTCTTCCTCTAAACAACCTTCTAGCTTGTTGATATGAATGCCAAATAGGGTAAGGGAGATGGAGCAACCTTGTTTAACTCCAATATTACACTTAATATCTTTCGACCACCCCTCATTGCTCTTTAACTTGGCAATTACATTCTCGTATAACTTTATAGCGGAAACTCTCAAATGAAAAGAAACCTTTAGCTCTTCTAATATGTTCCAAAGGTTGTTTCTAGGACTAATATCAAAAGCCTTTCTAAAGTCCACAGAGCAGCAAAAGAGATTAGATTTATCATTGCGGCATTCCTCCACAATGATCCTAAGCGTAACGAGGTGGTCTGTTGTTGAGTGCTCCTTTCTAAAACCCGCTTGGCCTTTAGCCCTCTTACCTTCACTTTCAAGCCATATGCTCAACTTCCTTTCCAAAATAATACCATATAACTTGGTTAGGAGAGGGCTAATTTGTATTCCCGCTTTTAAAAATAGGGATAATGAGGCTTTGAGTCCATGGTTTAGGGAACCCTTGCTTGACCGCTTGATTGAAAAGCTTGTGAATGTGGGGGATAAGGACAGGACCTCTATAATAATCCTTCAAAGTTGGGTCTAATTATGTCTCGCAACCATAATACGACATTAAGAGGTTGAGTATCTTACACTTGCACTTTTTTCTTAACATAAAAATTATGACATTTAAAATTATGTTCTAAAATATTTCCAAAATATATATTTATAATTCATTTTTAATTTTTTAGATCAATTTAATTTTTATCATATATAAATATGATTAATATTCATTTATCATAATAAAATTTTTGAATTTAAATTTAATATAAATAGATGTTATAAAAAATGATCATTAATCTTTTCCCAATTCCAAATAAGCTTACCAAAATAATAGCTCACCAAATAACAGTGAAATAATGATACAAATATATTAAAAAATAGAATACAATAATCCCTTAATACCACCCAAAAAAACCAAAAACCAAAACACAAACTAGCTCACCCAAAAAACAGGTGAAAAAACTTGATATCAAATTATTATTAGAAAAATAGAAAATACAATAACCTATACACCCAAAAAAACCAAAAAACCAAAACACAAAACAATAGTTACATATTAATTAAATGGTATAAATTATAATTTCGCCTTGATTTAAAAAGGAAACTACGAACCTATTATATATTATATATAATAATATATATATATTATATATATATATATAATATATATATTTCACTACTCTCAAACTTATGATGTCATATATTCATGAAGAATTGTCAAATCACCGAGAACCGAGAAATTCTAAAATCATCATGGTAGATCTCATTAGTCTAAATATCCAATGTTATTGAACGGTTGTGGTTTTAATTTAGGGTTTCTTCGTCCTTCTGCGTTGATGCTTCGCATAAAACTGAGTCATCTCATTTGCTAAAACCCTAAAAACCTTATAGTGTCACTTAATGGTTGAGTTTTTAATTTAGGGTTTGTTCGTCCGTTTACATGAATGTTTCACATGAAATCTAGTCGATTAATTTGCTATTAAAAACTGATAAATTTATAATCTAAAACCTGATAGCAGTTGAAGTTTAAAATTCGGATCCAATCACTGTAATGGTTTAAAATTATTTAATGGTTGAGTTTTTAATTTAAGTTTTGATGGTCTGTTGACATTAATTCTTTATACATGAGAGGACAAATTTATAATAAAAAAAAATGATAAAATTTGCAATCTAAAGCGCGGTAGGAATTCAAGTTCAAATTTTGAATTCAATCACTTTACCGTGTTATTCAACGGTAGTGTTTAGTTTAGGATTTGTTACTAAGTAAAGGATTATAATGATTTTTTTGTTAAGTGATCTGTGTTTATTATGTTATTTAAGGGTATTTAAGTTGTTAAAATTATTTGGGGATAATACCTGGTCTAGGTCACACCAGTTTTAAACTAACTGGATTTTAGCATGTCTTGTTGTACTAGTAAAACTTGACTATAATAATAAAACTTAATCCACTTAACTTACAATAAAAAAACTGATAAAAATTACCATCTAAAACAGGATAGCAGTTCTACTTAAATATTTGGATTCCATCCATGAAGCATATGAGAATATATTTGAGTATTTAGGAAGAGTAAGGCTATGAAAAAAATTATAATTTTAGTGATAAATATCTCAATGTGTGCAATGTGTAAGTATCTCATTGCTGATTTATTATTTTTAAAGCTAATCCTACATACAACTTAATACGACAATAACTACAGATTCTGACTTGACCACTTGCTGTTAATTGGCTTTCAAGAAACAAAATACACCCTTCAAAATACTGTATAAATGATAGAAGTTCCGAGATAGCTGAATGTTTCTTTTCATGGGGAAAAATTATCTTGAAGATCGTTCACTACAAAAATCGATCTGCATAACATCATATTGTCCACTTTTAGTAAATGCAGCAAATATCGGTATTTTGTGTATGGATGAAACTCTCTGTTAATCAACCAAAATGGACTTCATAAAGCCACAGTCATGAATGCATGAAGTTCAGTGTTTTGTGGATCATGGCTGAATAATCAATAGCAGGTCACAATGGGTTTAACAAATCCTGTTGCAGTACACATGGCATTCTTACATAAAGATTCAGCCACCTTATCTCCATACCTCAAGTTCACATTCTCTATTCGGATACCCTGACATGGGACAGCTTTACTGCAAGCTAAAGTTATGGCATTCTTTGTTGCTGAAGTTCCAGATATGCCCTTGAATAACACATCAATAATCTTCACTCCAGATGCCTGCATCACCATGCCAATGTCTATGTTGGTAACTCAGGCTTTAATATACAAAGTTCAAATATGATTTCTTCATGTTTAATTATGTATTATACTGTGCAAATCTGGAATTGGAATTTACAGCTTTCCACAAACATCAAACAAGAGAAGATTAATTGCAGAATGATCAGAATAAAATGAAATCAAATGGCACCTGGTAATTAGAACAAGAATGATGCGGGCAATATTGTTGGTCAATGATTATGGGATTTTGTACTTGGTTCATCCAAATGTTCTGGAATGTTATGCTTGTAGCAAGGCCCTTCCCTCCCGGCCATGTTTTGATCCTCGCCCCATTCTGAGTGCCTGTGAACCAAACTCCAGTTATAGTGACATTGCTGACAACATCATAGCCAGAACTACTTTCGCCTAAACTTCCCACACTGCATCATCACAGGATCGATTAATAAGAAGTATGATCTGCATAGTAAACAATACATTTTGGAACATGAAGTTTCTTGTAAGAATCACATCCCCTCTATATAATGGAAATATTCACTATTTCACCTGATTCCATGTCCAGGTCCACAGACAACCTGATTAATGGCAACATTCGAAGTGCCTGGTCCAATAGAAATACAATCATCACCTGCACAGTGAAAGTTAACCGTAAATTGCTGTCAAATATTGGACTACTATAATAATTATTATTTTATTCCGTTTACAAATTCATCTATTTTTCCCTTGAGGGTTGTCAACATATTTGAATATTATAATACTTATTATTCAATTGATTTTTTATTTTTATATTTTAAATTACAAATTATAAAGTTAGGAATATTTGTGATCGTAATATAAACTTAAATATATTATTGAGAATTGAATTGGAACATTCTTCCCGTTTACTTAAATAAACAATTTGTTTTGTAAAAACAATATATAGATTATTTAATAAATTAGTTAGAAAGTTGAGGACTGTAAATAAAGGGAAATTTCTCTTTGCTTATATTTATATCTACGTAAATTGCCTAAACTAGCTAGCAAATGGATCTCCTCATGATGTGAGCCTCACTCCTTGTAAGTTGAATGATGTAGGGGTTAGAGGGTGTCAAAGGTTGGTATTGAAGGTCCCCTGGCAATGGGCATGTTATCAATTAATAATGATTCGAGTGGATGAGTAATATATCTCTGGAGGTGGTAAGGGTTCAAATATTTAGTGCTTAGTTTCAGTATTTGGTGTTGATATAGTGTTCCTAGTTAGTTCTTGGTTAGCTCCTCCAATTTTTTTTTATGTTTTGTCTGCTTTCTATGTGACTGTTTTTGTTTTCTTTGGCATTTTATTATCTCTCAAGGGTATCTACTACACTTTTCTAGCTTGGAGTTATATGGACTTTGCATGCTTGTTTGTTTGTGATGGATACTTTCTTCAATCAATGTCTGTGTGAGGAGGATTCAAAATCTAGTGTGTTTGGCTCCTCTTATCTTACTTTTGTGTCCTTGGAGTGTGTTCCAGGGTTTTTGTAGCAGCCACTGTTTGGATGAGAATCATCATGTTTAGCCCATCTTCAAATGCTAATTCTTCGTGTAGGAAGGAAAGTGAGGAAACAGGAAGGCAATGGCCCAACTCAAGCTTTCAAGCCAGGAGGAATAGGTCAATTTCAAGATTGGAGAGTCTTGGCTCCCTACATTGGTCATTCTAGAGGCAGCTTAGTATAAGCATGGCTGCACTTCTAAGTATAAGCAAACAGTTCATCTCTATTAGTTGATGAAAAGCATTGTGACCAAGGCTAGAATGAACCCTCAATAGTTCACCTCTATTGGTTGAGGAAAAACATTGTGACCAAGGCTAAAATGAACCCTCCACCTAGCTTTGTGGATTTCACTAAATTCAGACATAATTTCAACTTATATAGATTTAAATTCAGTAGCAGAGCCACATTGAGAAACACATTATGTGTCTTCCTCAATCTTGGGTTCAAGTGCTAAGGATCAGCTAGAGTGTTCCTGTAGCAGTATTCTTGACTCTAATTTTTATCAATTTTGTTTAATTTCTAATTTATTTATGTTGGTTAGGCTCTTATGTTACAATTGTTTAGCTTGTAGATAGTTTCAAGATATTCATTCACATTGTTAGACAGACTCAAACTTTATTGTTTATGAATGGCTTACAGTGTTGTTCATGACCAACAGACCTAGTTTCGCAATAGGTTGGTTGAGGCTAGTAACTTCATTGAACAAAAAAATACTATTATATAATAATATATATAATTAAAAAACACACATAATAAGATTAAAAAAAATATATAAATATAAATATATATATATATTATATATAATTATATTATAAAAAATAAATATATAAATATAATAAAAAGTAAATTCAAACAAACTCAAATAAATATAAAGTGTCACTCTTATTGCATGTAAACTTCATATTTATTAGGATATTTTTTTATATATATATATATATATATAATATTCATAAATAAATTCAGAAGTACATTGTTGTTACATTTATCCAATACAAGATTTCTATAAGATTTTCTTGGGATACAAAGGTACCCATAGACCAAAATTTTACCATGTAACCCCACTCCAAAAAGAAGTCAAAATACTAAGCCCATACTACTAGACAGAGATTACAAAAGCTTACAAAGTCCCTTCTTGCTAGGTTGTCTTAACCAAACATAACAGAAAAGTAAAAAGTTAACAAGCATATGCATCATTTAAATTCACAAGAATATATGTGAGGAGGCCCATGGCACTCCATCCTTGAGTCACAACATTGTTAGAATCACATTGAATGTATTGTTATACACCAACCTTGGGTCTTGATGTCCTCTAAAGAAGCAAACACATTATACCTTTCAACATGTTTATCCTTCAAGACCAAGTCCAGTAGAGTTTTCATCTTCCATTGATGTCCCTTGGTTTGACCTAGGTTTTGTACCATACCTCATCCATGATTTTAGAGTGAGTTCCACTCCAACTTGAATTTCCAACTTAAGAATTTCTAGGGAGGGACAATATTAAAATAGGTAACAATATAATGTTGAGAAAAAATACTTGCTTTTCATTGACCTTGTGGGCTACTTCCCCCACTACCTAGCTAGAATGAATGGGTTGCTTGGGTGGCATGGTCTTGAAAATGGGGTCACACCCAAAGCAACTGCTATAATGACCATGACTTGAAAAGAAATAGGAGAAAGACCCATCCATGACACTATAAGGGCTTTGGTACCACCTAACATAATTGTCACTTAAACTCATCAACCAAACCAAGCCAACTGAAAGACACTTGGATTGAGACCCCACTAAAACCATTGCCCCAACAGACCCTAGTATGATTAACCAATTATAGAGGCAAGTTTTATAGAATACATTGAGAACTGAATAATACTAGGAGGCAAAGAGACTCTTGGCCACCTGACAATATTCTTCATGACAACCCATTTAATAGAACACAAAATAATCACAAATATATCCCTCTGAGCTCAAGTAACAATATATCCCAATTAAGAAAGAGAGAGAACAATCTCATGCATTGTTCACACCCCACCAAATCCTGAGAGTGGCTTACAAAAAGACAATACACTTGACCTGAGGAAAACAAATACTAAAAGAAACAAGCTCAAGGAGGAAACCACTTGTACAACTAGCCACTAAAAAAAAAAAGTAAATCTCAAGAGATTGCCCATTGCAAGACTTGTGCATGCCCAACTCCAACTCCCACCCAACACCTCTTCCCTAGCTCCACAACATGCAAATACTTGCTGTCCTAGTACTAGGCACTTTAGCAAATGATTTTCTCTTAGCAAAAAGGTGAAGAATTGCAACCTCACCTCTGCTCCATACTTTCTCACAAAACCCCCAAAACCAAACCAATGCCACAAATAATCTCAGGAAACCCCAAAACCAAGCCAATGCCACAAATAAGTAGTCATATCATGCTCAGGGGAACCCTGCCCCTCTTCATAAATTCCCATAGCATACTAAGGTGGTGAGCTAGGCCCTAAGATTCCTCATAATCACCCTTAACACTCCATGAAGGAAAAGATATATTAATCTTAATTTAATTTAATAATAACTTATATTAGTTAATTCTTCAAAGACAATCTAATTAATTAGGATTATGATATAAAATATTATATAAATTATAAAATTTAAGATTGAAATCTCCTATGATGGTTGATATTAAAATTATCTTCATTACAAATTTTGGAAATATAAAAAATAGCAGCTAGATCAATGGGTCAAACAATTATAGGTTAGATCCAAAAATATTTCCCTAATTTGGAATAGGATAAAATTACCTATTTTGTTAAAGGAGCATGACTAAACACTTACCTAAATCCACCAATATCACCCTAACAAAAAAATTTGAAGAAATTAAAATCAATATTCATCACAGTCAACCATTTATATTCTAAGAATTTACCATCTACATGAGAATCAATCCTTTCCTTTTCCAAATTCAACAATTTATATTTAGCCATGAATCTGTGAATAGGAATGTGAACCACCTGTTCGTACGAAGACATTTTGAATGTGGACATTGGAAGAGTCTCCTATGTGAATCCCGTCGGTGTTGGGGCTGTCACCTGGAGCTTCCATCGTCAGTTCCTCTGCCTTCACGTTCTTGCAACCTTCGAATACTATGTGGAAATGCTTGCTGTTGATCGAAGTAATTTGTCTTACGACTGTATTATTAGCGTTACTGAATAGTAACGTCTGCAATCATTACACATCACATCATATCAAAATCATACAACTAAACTTATAAATTGGTAATCGTTGTACCGAAGAGAAAGTAGAGAAAATATTGGAAGAGACAATACCGTAGGTCCGCCATGGCACTGTGAGGGCGAACAACATCAACGCAAAGAATCAGTATGCTAATGAAGTAATATTTGAAGCTTACAAATAGTTTAATAATTGATTATGAAACTTGATACCGACAACATATTTTGTACACTCAGAGTTCCACCAGGAAGCTCCCTGTCCGTCTAAACGCCCCATTCCCTCAACTGTAAGATGGTCTACGTAGTTGAAGTTCAGCCAGTAGTCACTGTTCTCTCCTTCCCATAGGCTATTGTCCGTTGGTGCAGTGAGGTTTCCAACGATCTGGCCCAAAAACAGTTTAACATAAAAAAAAAGGAAGATGATAACAATAGTAATCCTCTAAATTATGTTTGGATTTTCTATTATATCAAAAAATCTATTCAAATAGTAAATCTAACTTGGGCTGAGGCTTTATCATGTTATCTCATTACATTAAAACTTTCAGATTTTGGTAAACTTTTAAATTATTATCATTACTTAAAAGACTCAGGGTGGATCTCAAACTGGCTGTTAATACAAGTGATTTATTCCCACAGAGATGAGTGTGAAAATCTAATATGCAGCGCAATAAGTGATTCAAGTAATATAGTCCCAAGGGTTAGCTTAATTGGTCAAAATTAGTCACTGGCAGTTCGAGGTCACAGGTCTATTCTGCCAGAAGCCCTTGGGGTTAGAACTTGCTAGTGGGCTGCTGGGCTAGATTCCCTTCCGATCAGCTCAGATTTTTCAGTGGACTTAGCCACCACCAGTTTACCAAGGTGCCAGTGAACCATAGCCCAAAAAAAAAGTGGTTCAAATAATATGAAATGTGTCAAAACTGAGAGATCTAAGGTTCAAATCCCTGGTTATAATTGATTTACAAAACAGACAAAGTTTACTCCCTAACACTAACAGCAAAATTACTGATTCATATGTCCAACTTTTCTATAGTCATTTCTCTAAGAAAATTTGTTTAACTCCCCTCATTTCTATCAAATTTCCTAAATATTTAAAAATCAAACTTCATACCTACTCAGAAATCTGCAATATCCCTTGTTTTCAAATAAAAATACATAAATAAAATCCTCAGAACAATTTATTTTCCACCCGCATTTACCATTCATAAATCCTAAAAGAAATGTTTTAAAAAAAAGAAACGAATCCCAACCCATTATGTTCAGTGAAGGTTAAATAACTATATTAACACCATCCATGCATGCATGAGATGAAAAGAAAATAATAATAACGTAAATCAAACCTATCACCTGAATCATAATGTTATCGTTATTACATGGCCCTTCAAAGGAAACTGGACCGAGTAAAAAATTTCCCTCCGGTACGTAGACAACAGATGTGTGAGTAGAAGAACAAGCAGCAACCCACGCCGCGAGAAAGGCCTGCATGTGACAAAGCAAAAATCGAGTAGTTTAAACTTTACATCACAATAATAAGAACTATAAACAGAGAATATAGATATCACTGGTGCAGTTCGCTTCAATACTTCAATCCAGTCTCACCTTCCTATTGTCTGTGATGCCATCAGCTTTTGCACCATATTGCTGAACATTAAACCACTCAGATGATTCCAGTGACTGCTTGACCAGCGATTGTTTATGATCTGAATAGGTTTGTGATGAACTCACGCCATGCAAAATGGACAAATCTATAAAACTCACTAGAAGCAGCAACAGAAAAAGCTTCATTTCTTAACTAGTATAAGAATGCCTACCACTAAAAAGGAAGCTAGACACTATTTATAAGATCGAGAACGATAGAAGATAGATGATACTAAAAACAGCTGATGTGCATATTTTGACAGCCTGCTCAGATTTATAACTCTTTGTTGATGAAACCCTAATGCTAATCAAAATGTTTAGTATTAATAGTATTTATTAAGATAAAATTACTTTTTTTTCTGCTTAATAATTATTAAATTATGGCTTCCTTTACTTTTGGTTGGTTTTGATTTGTTTGTTAAAAACATCTAACACAATTTAAAAAGATGTTTAAACCTAAGGTTTTTTAAGCTAGAATCAGGTGAATTTTTTTCTTTCCCCAGAAAACTCTCTAAAACTTAAAACAAATAGATTACTACCCATTTAAGGTTTTACTAAGAATTGATTCAAATCATGTCAAAACTATAAAGATAAAGGATATCACAATTAATTGTTTAGCAAAGATTAAATGGATCATTTATATATTTTATTATAAATTAGGAGTTATTTTTAGTGTGAATTTGAACTTTCAATGTGTACATCTAGCTTAAAAGTGATTGTGTTATTTAAACTAGTTTTTTTAACTTTATAGATGCATTCAGCATCCTGAAAACCCAGATGGCACTTGCATTGTGCAGGGTTACACATCAAACTTGTGATTTCAATAAATTTCTGCTAGATTTTAGAGAAATTAGACCTGAAAACCCCACTAAAAAATATTCCAAAAAATCTCAAAAAAACAACTAGTAAATAATATTGTGTATAAATTATTACCAAATCTTTTATGCTGCATAGATTCTTGTGTATAGAAAGAGTTTTAAATCACAACAACCTTTGAAATGTTATTGTATAGATTATTGTGCAAACTAATCTTTGAGATGTTACATATTGCATGGATTGTTGTGCAAATTAATGAGTCAAATGTTACATATTGTGTGGATTGTTGTGCAAATGGTTGTTGACCATTCTATAGTGCATGGATAGTTGTGTACAGGATTTTTAAAAAGATAAAATTAATCTTTAAATGTTTTATATTATATAGATTGTTGTGCATATTGAATATGGATCATTGTAGTGTATGGGTAGTTGTGTATAGAGAGTTTTAAAAGGATAAAATTAATTTATAAATATTTTATATTGTATAGATGGTTGGTATATTGAATATGGATTATTGTGTAAATTGATAGAATTCCAACAGGAAATTATTTGAGAATTTGAAAATTGAATATATTTAAAAATATTTCTTGAGCGTGGATTGTTGAGTAAATAGTGGGAAATTGAGAAATAAATTGTTTGGAAATTTTGAAAAATAGATAAATATTTATTTAAAATAAATATAATTTTAAAATTATTATATTTAAAATGTTATTTAGAAAGAGATGAATTAAAAATATATATTTAAAATTAATTTCAAATATATAAACAATTTAAGGTAAAATCATTTATTTTCAAATTATTTTAAATTATAAAACAATGTTGTAATTCATTTATTTTTAAATAAAATATTATATATATATATATTATATATATATAATAATTTCAACTAATTTATTCAAGAAAAAAATATCATAAATGAAATTTAAATAAAAAATAATATTCATGTCATAAAATTAAATATTTAAAAAAATATAAAAACATCATAAAAACACCAACATGAATAATTATATTAATAATGTATAATGAAATAATATAATTGATTATTAGCTTGGCTATTTTGGAAGTGCTTCCACAATTTTAACTTAATTTTGAATGTATATATAGATTCAGCACCTTGAAAATCATGACAAAACTATAAAGATAAAGGATATCACAATTAGTTGTTTAGCTATGGGTTATTTATATATTTTATGATAAAGTAGGAGTTGTTTTTGTGGGATTTTGGACTTTTTTATGTCTGAATGGGCTTAAACTTGAAATCTGGTTTCTTGAAATCTGGTTTTTTGACTATATATATAGATTCTAGGGTTACCCACCAAACTTGTGATCTCAATAAATTTTTACTAGATTTTAGAAAAATTATACCCAAAAAACCCACTAAAAAAAATTCCAAAAAGTCTCACTAAAAACAACTAGTAAATAATATTGTCTATAGACTATTGCCAAATGTTTTATGTTACATAGATTCTGTTGCATATATTCTGGTGTATAAAGAGTTTTTAAAGTCAAAACAATCTTTGAAATGTTACTTATTGTATAGATTATTCTGCAACTTAATCTGTGAGATGTTACATATTGCATGGATTGTTGTGCAAATTAATCTGTCAAATGTTACATATTGTATGGATTGTTGTGCAGATGGTTGTTGAATATTTTATATTGTAATTGTGTAAATGGTTATTGACTGTTCTATAGTGCATGGACAGTTGTGCATAGAGATTTTTAAAAGGATAAAATTAATGTTTAAATATTTTATATTGTATAGATTGTTGTGCATATTGAATATGGATTATTGTAGTGCATGGATAGTTGTGTATAGAGATTTTTAAAAAGATAAAATTAATGTTTAAATATTTTATATGGTATAGATTGTTGTGCATATTGAATCTCGATCATTGTGTAAATTAATAGAATTCCAACCATAAATTATTTGGGGATTTTGAAAATTGATATAACTTAAAAATATTTCTTGAATCTGGGTTGTTGAGTAAATAGTGGGAAATTGAGAAATAAGTTGTTTGGAAATTCTGAAACTATTATTATCAAAAAAATATAATTTAAAAAATTTATTAAAATGAAATATTATATTTTTTTCTAAATGTGAAAGGAATTTATATTTTAAAATTAATTTCTGGATATCATCATATTTAAATGAAAATATTAACAGTGTTAATAATAATTATGTATATGTATATATTTAATATTTATATGTAAATTCAAATAATTATTCAAGAAAAATATCATAAAGAATTAAAAAAAAAAATAATATTCATCTAAAAAATTAATTAAAAAAAAATTTAAAGGCATCATAAAAACAGAAACATGAATAATTATATTAATAATGTATAAATGAAAATATAATTGATTATTAAGCTTGGCTATTTTAACTTAATTTTGAATGCATATATGGATTCACCACGTTGAAAATCTCTATGGCACTTTTATTGTGCAATGTTACCCATCAAACTTGTGATTTCAATAAATTTTTGCTCAAAAAAGTTTCACTGAAAACAACTAGTAAATAGTATTGTGTATATATTGTTGCCAAATATTTTATGTTGCATAGAGTCTTGTGTTTAGAGAGTTTTTTAAGTTAAAACAATATTTGAAATGTTATTTATTATATAGATTATTCTGGCATATTGCATGTATTGTTGTGCAAATTAATTTGTTGACTATTCCATAGTGCACGGATAGTTGTGTATAGAGATTTTTTAAAAGATAAAATTAATGTTTAAATATTTTATATTGTATAGATTGATGTGCATATTGAATATGGATTATTGTATAAAGGAGTCTAAAGAGGGGGAGGAAATGTCTAGACAAAAGTCGCCGGAATCCAGATAAAAAAAATTCAAAAAATCTTCTATAGGGAGTGTTTGAATTGTGGTTTTGATGATGGAAATAGATTCAGCACCATCAAAAACTTTTGGGTTATCTAAAATTTTGAAGTTTAA
>APFE030497576.1:136950-176909 GCA_000404065.3 Pinus taeda | reverse complement strand
CATCATAAAAACAGAAACATGAATAATTATATTAATAATGTATAAATGAAAATATAACTTATTATTAAGCTTGGCTACTTTAAAATAGTGCTTCCACAATTTTAATTAAATTATCAATAATGATTAAGTGGATAGTGGGGATTATATATAGATCAAAAGTTGAAAATTATGTCCAAAGTAATTATGTCATTTTCTTCATTTTTAATTTAATTGATTAATTAAAAAAGTGTCACATGAACAAGTGTCATATGAAATAAGTTATGGATTTTTGGGCATGCAATATTGATAATTCATGGCATAATTCATGGCATTGGCCCATGGTATTGTAACAAAACCTATTTAAGATTAAGAATTTCCATGGTAAATTAAAGATGAATCTCCATGGTTAAACATTTTGTTACATAAGTTCTTAAATGGATAACTAGTACAACCATATTAAAAATATTAATATGGTTGCCTTGAGAATCAATCTAGGTTGTCAATTAAAAATATAAAATAAAAAATTCAAGAGATTCTCATCCACCTTAAGTTGAAATAAGAAGCCTTTCGCTAAATATTTAATTATATATTATTTTTTTATAATTAATAATAATAATTTAAGTTAAGTTATAATTTAGTTTTTTTTTTAATAGCAATGTAATATATTATTATGTGTTTGGATACTTATCATATAAAAATGATTATTAAAATTTATAAGTAATTAATTTATATAATTGCACTATTTTTCTATTCATAAGATATTATTATTCGTAAATGTAAATATAAATTTCAATTATAATAAAAAAAAATCTTTAGACTAGAGCATGTGGTTCATTAAGAGGGAGGTGAATAGCCTATTTAAGAAGATTATAGAAAGTTGATTTAGGAGGATCAAAAGACTATAGCCAATTTATGAGAAATAAAGGAGAGACTAGTATCTCCCCTTGTGTTATGATGTTAGACATAATTACAATCATGATGAAAACAACTAAATTAAAATTCAAGGGTTTTCATACCATCTTCCTACCCTAGCTCCCATAAGTGATGATGTTAGCAACCACAAGTCCTTTTTTTATTGTCAGATAAGATACAACTTAAGTTCCACTCAACTCCTCTCTTACCACTTTTATCTAGCCTCGTTTCATTGCTCACTCTTAACACTATACTTAGAACCAATGATTGAAGCAAGGCCCTTGTTAAGCACAACAAAGTGCAGATTGGTGTAGCTTCAACTATAATGGTCTTTTAACTCTCAATTTTGAAATACTCTGAAAGAAGCTTCATTATGTTGTGGAGAAGGTGAAGGTAAAACAAGTTTCATGAGATGATTATTTGGTTAATGGGCAAGTTATAGACTTCATGCCATATCTAGGATATGGCCACTCCCAATATATGATCACAAAGTGGAACTATATTAACATATGAATGTTTTGGTTTCCAAAGCTTTTGTTAAGCATGAACAGAACTATACCGAACTCAATCAAAAAGCTTTAAATCTAGAAAAGCAAAGTTGTCTACAAACTATTCTTAATTCTTGGCACAACCAAGAAGAGTGGAGGAGTAATTATTTCATAAGTGAGCCTTGGAAGGTGGGCACCATAGAAGGAATTGGACACTCTAAGAGAAAGGTTTCCCATGTGAAAGATTGGGGAAATGGAGCCAACATAACAAGACCTTACTGACTTCCCTCAAGTGCTACACGACCCTAAGAAACCAACCAACCTTTCCAAGTGTCTAACCCTTGAAACAACTTTCTTTTTTAGTGATCTAGACCCCGAGTTGCTTCCATGACAATGCCTCCTAGCCACTATAACCCTCCAGTTGCTCCCAAAGGCCTGCTTCCTAGTGATTGTAGTCCCTTTCACGCAATTTTATGCAAAGGACTACTAGATTTAAGCCACTTTTTGAGAGCTAGGATCGAGACCCCTCCCCAAAACTTAATGAAACTTCTAGTGATGATAAATAACACAGAGATAAAGCCTCTAACACAAAACTTATTTAAGGAATTGACCTAACACGATCTAACCATGACATTCATTCCGTCAAACACATAATGAAAATGCAACCTATATGTCATGAATGCATATCTCAACATAGAGATCTGAAACTTATATGAAGTTTACCAATAAGGACTAATACCCCCTCACAATAGCTGCAATAATAACATTAGGTCATTCATTCATTAACTAGTCTTTCATCAATTAAAAGGTGATAAGATCCATACTTAAAACTGTTATAAAACCATGTTTATAACCAACATATAAACAGATAATTAACAATGATAAAAAAAACCATTAAAGCCACATAATAATAAGTACATTTACTCATAAAGACAAGAGGAAATTAGCTCTTATTAACCATATGCAAAAACCAACTAAATCAGGGACTTATAAGTACCACCCTGCTATAGATTGAGCTGAACCAAATCTTTTTTTCAACCAATCACCATTGTGCCATATTCCAACCATGAATGTGGGATCTCATGGGATAAATCAATCCATAAACAACCAAAAGAATCGAAAGGTTAAACCACCTTCACCCTCACACTACCATAGAGAGATCACAAAACCAAACCAAGCTCTAATGCCTCATAATTCCTTCACCATCCCTTGAGTAATTTCTCTCTCTCCACCCAACTATTAAGGGCTACCTAAAGAAACCACTTTCACCCCAACCCTTAGGATTTTAGTGAGACCACCTCACCATGATATATTGAACATAATAAAAATGTAGTTCTCACAAACTTAAAAGAATAAAATTATAAACTAAAAATATCAATTTCAATTGTACATTAAATTAACTTCAATAGTTAAATGCAAACCCACCTTCCTATTTTCGGTCTATGATGTCATGAGCTTTTGCACCATATTGGTGAACATTAAACCACCGAGATGATTCCAATGATTTCTTTACCAAGAATTATTTCTGATCTGTATAAGTTTGTGATGAACCCATGCCATGCAAAATTAACAAATACATAAAACTCACGAGAAGCAACAAACACAAAAAACTTCATTTTTTAACTAATATAAGAATGCCAGGCACTAAGTAGGAAGATAAACACTATTTGTAAGATTAATAACAATAAACTTCATTTTTTAACTAGTATAAGAATGTCAGGCACTAAGTAGGAAGATAAACACTATTTATAAGATTAAGAACAATGGAAGATAGATGATACTAAAAATAGCTGGTGTACGTATTTTGACATTCTGCTCAAATTTATAACACTTCTTTGATGAAACCCTGATACTAGAATCAAAATGTTTAGTATTTTTTAACATAAAATTACTTTTTTCTGATTAATAATGATTAAATTATTGGTTTCCTTAAAACACGGTTGGCCTTTTAAGTCTGGTTACCAATTCCAACCGTGATTTGAAAAATAATATTATTTTGATTTGTTAGTTGAAAACATCTAATACATTAAAAAAAGGTGTTTAACCATAGGAGTGTTTTTCTTGAGTGAATTGTTTAGGAAGAGACTAAATGGATCATTTATATATTTTACTATAAATAGTATTGTGTATAGATTGTTGCTAAATGTTTTGTCGCATACATTATTGTGTATAGAGAGTTTTTTAAAGTCAAAACAATCTTTGAAATGTTACTTATTGTAGGAGCCGAAAATTATAGGTACACATCAAATATGATAATGATATTCTGGGTTAAGCTCCTACCCTCAACCTGATCACTCTCGCATAATGAAAACACTCCCAGCTCGCTCGCAGTCTCTCTGCTCCAAAACTCCATCCGGCTCCCACATTTCGATCCGAGGCCACATTCGGCCCGAAACATCGCTGTCAGCCCGCAATCGACCAACCCCTTCCGGCCCTCCATCCCACCGAGCCATCTTCTGCACATAAAATAAAATAGACAGGATTAAAATCCTAGGAGGAGCCACAACGAAATTAGCAGAGGTGGAGAAGAGCAAGGCAATTTTTTGAGGTTTTTCAGTGGTTACATTCAGACTTTGAGCTTCTTCAATTCTCTTCACGAACCTTCGGGAAAACCATCCTCTTGCAGGGTGTAGCAGCGGCTGGCGAGATATAAACACCTATCCTTAACAGCGAAACGTTTGGAAAGTATTTAGCGTTTCATGTTTAACAGAATGCACTCGGCCATTCATGGATATTGAGTTGTGAATTAGAACTAGACCCCATCCAAGGTTGCTTGAGGAGCAGCAGCAGCGAAACTAATGATTTTGTTCGTTGACGATTGATAAACTGTGCAGCAGCAATTTGCAGGCATGGTTGTTTCAGCTTCAGTTTTAGGAACATATTCTTTCATGAGAACTAGTAGTTCTCCAATGGCGTGAACATCTCAGGTAAGTTTGAACAGGCAGCAGCCTGAACACAGGTAACAGGGAACGTGAACAGGTGGGCAAGCAGAGGATATGGTTTTGTCAGCAAAGTGGACAGGCAGGGTGAGTGTGAACAAGCAGCTTACTAACAGGATTTAGTGAGCACAAAAGCAGAGGTAGCCTGAGCACAGAGCAGTGAGGCCATTAACTTCTAAATAAATATAAGTTCAGAACATGGAAAAAGCTAGGAAGAACCAAAGTCTAAAGAGCAAGGAAATTTCAGATTTTGTGGAAACAAATTATTTGGGTCAAGTCAAAATTGCTTCAACACACAAAACAGGAAGGTGGATTTGGGTGAACTCAAAGCAATATGAGGGCACTTTAAGGCTTAGAATTGCTCGCCTTAAATGTGGACAAATGAGAAGAAAACTGATCAAGATCAAGAAAAAGAAAAAGAAAATAAATAAGAGAAAAAAAATAAAGAAGAATCAATTATTTACAGTCCCACATCTACACCTCTTACTTGGTCATCAGATCTATATGTCCAAAAACTGAGGAAGGTCAGAACAAGGCTCGAGATTTTGGAAGCCTGAGAACATGAAACCACAAAATTTTAGAGATCACAGTTGCGAACCAATGTCTAATGGAAGGCAATACAATTTTAAAAGAACAGGTAACAATGTTACAAGAGGCTCTAGAGAGAAGAAAACAAAAATGGGAAAACATGAAAGAAGTAATAACAGCGAACATAGATTTGATAATTTCTAAACAAACTCAGATACACAGGTATCTCAGCAAACAGACATTTCCAAAGAGAAGGCAAAAATGAAGAGTGAGAAAGATAGTCCAAAAGAAATCAAAGCTAGAGCTGAAGCCACTAATGGTTACATAAGGACAAAGGAAGAAGAAGATGCAAGTGATCCCAGAGCATAGGAAATAGAACAAAAAGAAAGACAGACAGAAAAACAAACTTTATTATGAGGGGAATAAGAGATTATGAGAAGAATGAAAGTACTCTCAATTTGACAAGAGACTTTCTAAAAGAGAAACTACATTGGAAAGGGAAAAATTTGTCAATCAAGAAGGGTTGGGAGGATATGTGAAGAAAGGCCTCAACCCATAAAAGTCACCCATAAAAGCCACCATGGCAAGCTTACAAGAAAAACTAAAACTTTTGGGCAAAAAGAAACTCTTGAAAGGCTCATACTTCTTCCTCGATGAAGATTTAACCAAAAAACAACAAGAGGAAAGAAGGGATGAAGTGGAGAAAATTAGAACAACAAAAAATGAAGGGAAAATGACATGGTTGTACAATGTGAAAGAAGTTATTGCAGTGTTTGGGCCTCCAGGCAAGTCAGGGCAGCAAGCTGACACTAAAGAAAAAATAGAGAAGTCAATAATAGAGACCAAAACAACAAGAGCAGCATGGACAAAAAAGGGTGAAGACTCAAATTTGAGTCTTATGTGCCAAACTGTGTAGTAGTCAAATCCTACCTAGGGCTACCTAAGTTTAGTTTGTTGGAATTGTAGAGGTTACCCTTGGAGGATGGGACCTGAGTTAGGGCCTATTGCGGAAGGTAGAGACATAATTTGTGTCACGGAAACTCATGAGCATGATGGTTGCAAAGCTCCTGTGTTTGACGGTTATTTGAAGTTGGCAGTTTGGAATAAGGTAGCATAAAATGGCAAAGGATATAGGGGAATACTAGTTTTAGTGAGAAAAAAAGAAGGCCATCACATTCAATTAATTAAAGAATATGCAAATAAACAATATTTATGGTTGAAAATATCAGAGAATGAGAATCACATAAGCATTGCAGCCTATTATTTTGCCCCTAAAGTCTCAAGAACTTACAAAAATAAGGGGCGTAAGAGCAAGGATCCATATGCAGCTTTAAAACAAGATATTGTTGTGTACTCTCAACAAGGAGAAGTTATTTTAGTGGGAGATTTCAATGCTAGAACAACAAATAATCAAGCTAGCATCTTTTGTTGCAAAGAGGATAACAATCCTATTTGGCTCACTGAAGAGGAGAATCCCCAATGGGTGAGGTGTTCAGAAGATGACAAAGTTAGCAATCATTTTGGAGATGAGCTGCTTACACTATGTGGGGCTTTTAACTTAATTATTTGCAATGGTCTAGATAGATGGAAAAGGTTTGGGAACTTCAATTGCAACACATACAATGGGGCAAGTGTCATTGACTATGTGATATGTTCACAAAGCTTAAGAGAAAAGATAAATGAAGTTAATATAGGAGAGCATATTTGGAACTTAAAATCAAACCATAACCCAATTTTTATAAGGTTATCATAGTTAGAAGAAAGGAAGCATAGGAGGAAAACCCAATGCTCTCGGAAATCACTATCAAGGGGCAAAATTCTTCTAACATAAGAAATGGTATTATCTTCAAGACAATGTTAGAGATATTAATTCAGAAGGAGAAAACTAGTTTCAAATTCTTCAGCGGCCATGAGTTAACAAATATAATCCAAAGTGCACTTGAGAAGTGTAAAAGAGCAAAAAATAGGAAATGAGAGTCAAATTGTTTTCCTGTAAATGCTTGGTTTGATGAGGAATGCAAAATGGCAAGGAGAACCTTGAAAAAGACAGGAAAAAGGAAGATGAATGTAAAGTTATATAAGCAGATACTAAAAAGGCAAAAAGATGAGTTCATGCAAACAAGGAGAGAAGATTTAATATATTTAAGCAATAATAATCCAAAGCTTTTCTGGGAGGAACTGCAACCAAGGAAGAAGAAAATTGAAAATAATATTATAACCAATCAATGGTTTGAATATGCAAGGCAATTCTATGATAAAGAATCTGAGACTTGGTTGAACTTCAAGCTGAGTATCTAAAATGGGGAATGAACGCTCTTGCACTGTATATCATGAAAATATTCAACAACATCATTCAACAAGGATTCCCAAGAGACCGGACAACTAGCCTAGCAATACCCCTTTTTAAAAGTGGAGACATTAATAATCCATCCAACTATAGAACAATTATGAAGTAAAGTAGAAGGCAGAATTAGCAAGTGGGTAGAAGTAAAAGAAAAGAGGGCAAGAGGACAAGCGGGTTTTAGGTCGAAACATTCTACAGTGGATCATGGCATCACATTGAGACACATTGTTGAAAAGGTTTGGGAGGACAAAGAAGAAGTGTTTTGCTGCTTTGTTGACTTCAAAAAAGCATTTGACACAGTCCCTAGGGATAAGTTGTGGTGTAGAAAGGAAGAACTTGAAATTCCTGTGTATTATAGAGCCATTCTCCATAGACTTTATGAAGAAGTGAAAGTCAAAATTATAACCTGAGCAGGTATTTCAGAAAGCTTTAGAAGTGACATTGGAGTCAAGTAAGGTCTCCCTCTATCCTCCACTCTCTTTGGTCTATATATTTATAAATTGGAAGAGTGGCTAAATCTGCAAGGTGGAGATGGTGTTCAATTTGGGGAGTTTGTGATAAAACTTCTTTTATACGCTAATGATATTGTATCGATTTCTAAATCGGCCTATGGATTGCAAATGCACTTATATTCCCTTGAGCATTTTTGTAGAGCAGTGGGGATGCAAGTCAATACTAGCAAGACCAAAATAATTATTTTTTCTAACAAAAAGAAGAAAAGCCAACATACTTTCTTCTTTGAAGACAATATTCTTGAAGAAGTAAATGAGTACAAGTATCTTGGGATTGATTTCAACAACAAACTCAATTGGGAGGACTGCAGAAAGAAGAGAATTTCAGGAGGGTGGAAAACATTATATGCTCTTCAAAACAGATGTAGAGAGGTAGAGTTATAGGATTGGAAAACGATTAAAGTGCTTTTTGGACTCCTATTTTGTCAAGTGATGCTTTATTGGTGTGAACTGTGGGCTCGCAGCACTCCCGTCTCAAAATGGAAACAAATTGAGAAAATCCAAAAACGCTTGATCATGACCAAGTTCAAAATAAAAAGTTCGATACCTTATGAGATAATTTTGAGTGAAACAGGATCAACTTCCATTGAAGCAATTGCTATGGTGCGGCTCATAAGATACCTAAAAAGAATTGAACAAATGAGAGTAGGTAGATGGCCTAATGTTATCTTCAATGAAGGCATCAATGAAAGAAAGAAAACATGGATGAAACAAAACTACACATGGATGCAAAAATGGAATATCTACCTCAATGCTTGTTCCACAAATAGCAAGGAGCTAAAGGATTTTGTTATGGAGAAGTCTCGTAAAAAGGTATGGGGAAAAGAGTTGGGTAGAAAGAAGAAATATTACATTGAGGAATTCAACTCTACGTGTGATTTACAACAAAAAGAGTTCATTGGAGTTAGCATTTCGTGGAGGGCAAAGGTTCTTATTTCTCAATTAAAGACCAACTCACATCAACTTCGGTGTGAAACAGGACGGTGGAAAAGACTTGAAAAGCTTGGGAAGAATGGGCGTGTACATTTTGCACATGTGAGGTTGTGGAATCGGAAAAACATTTCATTTTGGAATGTGATGCATTCTAAGACATCAAAGAAAGTTATGAGAACATGTTAGCATCAGTTTCTTGGCATTGTCTTTTTACCGAGGGGATTGTTGGAAGGTTGGGTCAGCTCATCATCAATTTGAATCAAAAAAGGACTGAATTGCAAAAAGCGAAAAACAGGGAACTAATGGTCTCATAGACTATTTTTAGTCTCGTGGACCTTAAAATTTCATTTCATTATTATGCAAATTAAGGTGTGAAATGTCACATGTTGCATGGATTGTTGTGCAAATGGTGGTTGAATATTTTATATTGTAATTGTGCAAATCATTGTTGAGTCTTTTATAGTGCATGGATAGTTGTGTATAGAGATTTTTTTAAAATAAAATTAATGTTTAAATATTTTATATTGTATAGATGGTTGTGCATATTGAATATGGATCATTGTGTAAATTGGTAGAATTCCAACAATAAATTGTTTAGGAATTTTGAAAATTGATATAATTTAAAAATATTATTTAAAATTGTAGATTAAATTTTTGATGGGGTGATGAACATGGTAAGTAAATTTACCCATGGTAGATGACGTGCAACACTTGGCCTTTGGTGTGGGGGCTGGCCTCCTTATCCTCTCATGGTGAACTAAGTACCAAAGCTGTTAATGAAGCCCGTTTGAACTTTCCATCATCTTTGTTGGGAGAAAGAATGGGTGAACTACCCTAGTTTATGGAGGGTGGTACTCTTCTCGAGCATGCAGTTTGGGTTTTATGGTGTCGGTTGAGCTCTTGTAACAGTGGTCAAATTTAAAGCTGGCACCCTAGGAATAGTGGTGCTTCCATTGACTCCCCCTCCCTAGTATCAGGGTTAGTGATTTGGTTGATTTCATTTCTTGTGTATGGTCTCTCCCTTCTCAAAGCATGATAAGGGTTGACCATCTCATTCTTGGGTTGACTCGAAACAGTGGTCGGCTTGCCTTGCCAGGAGGCTTTCATTCAGGGTTATGCATTTTTATACGACCTATGTGGGAAAGGCGTGTTTGTTCTAAGGCATTCAGTTCATGGTTAGTCTACAAGGGGTTGGGGAGGTGAATTGATCGTTTCAATGTTTTGTTGTTGATTTGATATTGCGGCTCCTTGAACTTCTCCTCATGAGGCTACCAAGGGTTTTGGCATGGGTGGGCAGCCTCTTTGCGGTCCTAGTTTTGGTGTGTGTTGATACTTTTTGGCTTGTTCCACCTAGACTTGATGTCGTTGGTCTTGTTATAATGCACCCGGAGCAGCGCAATGCTCGCTCCCTTCCCCTGACGAAGCGAATTTTAGTCAGGCAGGGGGTTGGGGGTCATATGTGTAAGTGGCAATGGCAGCATACGAGACTATAGGCTTTGGTCAAGGTGGTCAAATTGCAGGTAGCTCGAGACGAGTGGCTTCCGAGGCTCGTGGTAGTTGTGGTAGCTCGTTCACTCATCATGGGGGAAGAACCTTGAGGAATCCAAAGAGGGGTGGAATGACGTGTCAAGGTGGCATGGGTAGACGAGGGAAGGTAAGACGGTTGGGGTGTGGGAAAACAATGGAGCATCATTGTTGTTTGGAAAATTTCTGGGATTTGATCCAATCGGTATTGGATTGCTTGGAAACCTCACAAAGGGTGTGGCAAGAAGAGCATGCAAAGCTCATTGTTGTGTTGAACAAGATGCATTACTTTCAATGTCATGTTCTGGAGCTGGTCGTGGTCTAGAGAGGCCATAATTTGTTATTTGAGAAGGTGGAAAAGTTGGAGTCATGAATGACTCACTTTGAGGAGCATGTACAATGTTCCTTCCTTCCTCCCTCCTCCTCCTTCACAAACTGCTTTGGACAATATGCCTTTTATTACTTCCGATGATTGAACATGGTTACAGGTGTTTTACTTGTTTTATGTGTTTTCTGGTGCTTTTGGCCTCCTAAGTTGTGGACTATGCCTCTAATTGTTCTTTTGTTTCCTTGTCATATCTTGATCGAGGTAGTTAACAAACCAGGTCGCGGTGAGACTACCAACATTTTGATACTTTTTGATACTCATGTACTTTTTTTTATGAATGAATAGAACTTCAACTTACAAAAAATGATGGTAAAATTTAAAAAAAAAAACACATAATTTAAAAATATTTATATAAAATGAGATATTCTAAAAAATTAAATATTATTATTTATTTTTTTGAAGGTGAAAATATTTTTTGTTATTTAAAATACACTTTTGAATGGAAGATTTTTTGTTGTTTAAAATACATTTTTAAATGGATAAATAGATTCAGCACCCACCCTGAAAAAACCTCTCAAGCATTCCAAATCTGCACATTAAACAGTTTAAGCTAAAGTATTTAAAAATCTTTGGGATTTTGATTAAAATTAACCAAAAAGAATGTCATGAAAAAGGTCGTTTCTTTTATGAGTTAGACTACACCTTTTAAAAGCGTTAATAATTATATCTAATATTTTTATTATATTCTTTTTTATTTTTATTTTTTATTTTATTTTTAACTTCAAAATAATTTAATTAAAGAAAAAAATATCATAAATGAAATTTAAATAAAAAATAATACTCCCTTTCTAACTTCTAAAAAAATTTATATGACAAAATTAAATATTTAAAAAAAATTAAAAGCATCATAAAAATCCAACATGAATAATTCTTCTAATAATGAATAAATGAAAATATAATTGATATACGTGTGTTTATTTTGGAATAGTGCTTCCACAAAACTTAATTTAATGATCAATAATTATTAGGTGGATGGTGAATAGTGCTTCCTTTGAAATTTATGTCCAAAGTGGTTATGTTATTTTTTTCCTTTTTAATTTACTTGATTAATTAAAAAAATGTCACATGACCGAGTGTCATATGAAATAAATTATGGTTTTTTGGGCATGTGGTATTGATAAGTCATGGCATTGGTCCATGGTACTATAACAAACCTATTTAATATTAGGAATTTCCATGGTAAATTGAAGATGAATATCCATGAAAAAAAGTCTTGTTACATGTTTTTCTTAAATGCATAAATATTTAATTTATATATTAATTTTCATTAATTAATAATAATAATTTAAAATAAAGGTATAATTTAGTTATTTTTATGATATTTTTTTATTTTTATTTTAGTGATGTGATATATATTAAGTGTTTTGATACTTATCATATATTGATGTGTATGAAAGTTTATAAGTAATCTAATTTATATAGTTGCCCTGATTTTTTCTATTCATACCATATATTATTACTTTTAAATGTAAAATATAAATTTCAATTAGAATAAAGAATTCTTTAAATATATTTAGTGCTATCTGAAGTTAGAGGAGTTTATGCATGTTTCGAGGCACTCCATCATGCAGTTCATGAAGAGGAAGGTGATTAGCCTATTGAGGAGGATTAAAAGACGTTGATTTAGGAGGATCAAAATACTATAGCTGATTTATGAGAAACGAAGGATGGACTAGGTTTTTGTCAATGTACTCCCCCTTGGGTTATGATGTTATACATATTTACAATCATGATGAAAATAACTAAATTAAAGTTCGAGGGTCTTCATACCATCTTCCTACCCTAGCTCTCATAAGTGATGATGTTAGCAACCCCAACTCTTCTTTTCATTGTCAATTAAGATACAACTTAAGTTCCACTCAACTTTGCTCCCTTACCAATTTTATCTAGCCTTGTTTTGTTGCTTACTTTCAACACTATAGTACCCGGAACCAATGGTTGACGCAAGGCCCATGTTAAGTACAACAAAGTGGAGTTTGGTGTAGCTTCAACTATAATGGTCTTTCAATTCTCAATTTTGAAAACAATTCAAAAGAAGCTTCATAATGTTGAGGAGAAGGTGAAGGTAAAACAAGTTTCCTAAGATGATTATTCAGTTAGTCAAAAAGTTATAGACTTCATGCCATACTGAGGCTACAACCACTCCGGAGGTATTATCACAAAGTGTCACTCTATTAACATATGAATGTTTTTGTTTCCAAATATTTTCCTAAGAATGAACAAAACTAGGCTAAACTCAATGAAAGAGTGGTAAATCTAGAAAAGCAAAGTTGTCTACAAACTATTCGCAATTATTGGTAAAACCAAGAAGAGTAAAGTAATTATTTCATATGTGAGCCTTGTAAGGTGGGCATCATAGAGGGAATTGGCCATTCTTAGAAAAAGGTATGCCACTTGGGTTCTGGAACCGATTGGTGAGTCAAGCCAGTTATGGCTTGGAGGGTGCTTGGAGCCCTAGAGCAACATGACTATTCGGTTGGCACCTTGGCAGTTAGTGTGGAGGGTTCCTAGATTGTTGGGTTGAAACCTTGGTAGTTATTATGGCCTAAAGGGTGCTTGGAGCCCTCGAGAAACATGATTATTGGGTTGGCGCCTTGGTAGTTAGCCTGGAGGGTGCCTAGAGCCCTGGAGTCGCATGACTATTAGGTTGGCACTCTAGTAGTTATTATGGCTTGGAGGTTTCCTAGAGCCCTCAAGTAACATGAATATTGGTTTGACACCTTGGTAGTTAGCATGGAGGGTTTCTGGAGCCCTGTAGTAGCATCATTGTTGGGTTGGAACCTTAGCAATGGATTGGCACCTTTTTCTTTCCAAGTTAAAGAAAAGGGATAAAGAATTCTTTGAATTATATTTAAATAGAAAGGTTCATTTTTCCTTTAATATAATTACATATTTTCTTTATAAAAAGTAAAATAGGTAAGGGGAGGAATTTAAATTTGATTTAAAAGAAAATTTATTTCTCCCTCCCTTTTCTATTTTTTGGGTAGGAAAGTCAATTTTATTTATATTATCTAAAATGTACATAAAATACAAACTAGAAGAACTAGAAATGTCTCTATTCTAGAGAAAATTTAGGACAAAAAAACCATGTGGAGATTGCCTACCCATGAAATGGAAATCGTACAGTATTCCCCAAAGATTTTAGCCTTAGTGTGAACAATAACACAAAAAAACAGAGTATGTTTTGCGAGAGATCCATTTTCCCGTGATAGGGAAAACAAATTGTCTTCGAGTGAGTTCTGGTGTAATAAATTGACCATATGACAACAAAACCAAAAATAACATGGACAAAACTAGATAGAGTAGAGTATAAAAATAACATGAAAATGAAAGCCTCTAAGATTAAAAATTCTTGGAAATTCATCATGCCTTGTGGGGCTAGGCCTTGTCATGGTCAAATTTTGGCTAAGTTCGTTAAGCTAGCTCCCTTGAGACTTTGGCGAGTTGACCTTTGTCCTTTCGGGCTTGCTCCTACATCTCTAGGAATAGGAATGTGATGTTGTATCCCTTCATAAGCTAGGGATGACACTCCCATTCAATGAATGATTTCCTTGTGTATGAGTCCTCTAGTTCCTTATAGGGTTTTCATTTTCAAGTGCCCTTGGTGTTGGTCTGACTAACTAGGTTTGGTGGTTGTTCCACCGGTTCTTAAGAGCTATGGTTGGTCACCACATTTTCCTTCTCTTCCTGTTTTTCTGAGTGACCCTACAGAGAGGGTCCCTTTCCCTTATGGGAAGAGCCCTCTGCTTCAGACCTGTCATGAAAATTGAATTATGTTGGAGGAAAATGAGGCAAAAGGGGGATCCTTATCACCTTGGCCAAATTCTTGAGAGTCATTTTTGTTTGCACTAGAAATGCATTGGCCTTCATCATCTTGCTTTCAAAATTGTCTCCAATCTCCTCATGGTCCCTGAAATGCTTGGCTAATAGTCTCCTGATAGCCCATAGAGAATCATTGGTGTGGCATTTCTTCTCGACCTCCATGGAAGCCATGATTATGTAAATGTGCACTTGTATATCCTCATCAAATCACTTCTCCTCTTGAGTATGCTAGGGGGGAAGAGGTTGACGTCTTCATCCCCTGTCGCCCCATCTAGATCGAGCTCTCTCTCTGTCACTATGATTATCAGAATGATGTGATTCCCTCTTGTTTCCCGGATTCAGTTGTGTCTCACAACAACTCTATACCACCAATAACTGAATCCTCTCAACATAGAGAGACTACCCAAAGAATGTCTAGTTCAATTATGCCTAGTTCCATGTCATGCGTTGGGCGTAAATGTTAAATCCTTGATAGAAAGCTCATGGCATGGATGCACTGAATGTATCTTGAGGTGAATTTAGGGAATGGTTGCCACCCTTCCATCCCCCATAAGTTTTCATGCAACACAAGCATGTGCCAAGTCCTTGCCTTGTGATCATCATGAACACCTAGATTTGAGAATATTAGATCTCGTGTTGCCATGTCTTGATAGTGATGATCTTATGCTTCTACCTTGGGAGTGGCTGAGTCATGTCCTCACAAGGGGATCTCTCTTCCACCTCCTTGTTGGCCTGGAAATCTGCAAGGGAGTTGCCTTTGCATCTGACACAGGACAAGATTATGGACTCTTGTTGTTTAAGGATAATAGCTATTTGTTGCATGTTATGTCCTAATCGCCAACTAGTGGAGCATTTGGAGGGTGGCAAGACATTGTATATTTTCTTAGAAGTTCTAAGTATGAGTTGGGAGTCACCCTTAATGATGATTGGTTGGAGAGTGTGGGTTATGGAAATAGGGAGGCCTTGAATAAAGGCTTCAATCTCAGTTGCATTATTTTTCTTCTAAAAACTGTAGCCTTTGTATATCTTAATTATGTCTCCATTGTAATTCCTTGTAACTCCTCCAATTATAGCCTCCCTCGGGTTTCCTTTGGAGGCTCCTCTTGTCACTCGAAATTTCCTCGATGTAAGAGAAAACTAAAAGTATAACCTCAAACCAATCTTTTAGATTGAGAGCTAGCCTTTCCAATATAGAGAGGGATCTCTATATGACTCAATCACTCAATGTCACCATAGTAAAGGGTCATTTATACACAATGGTCAGATCAAATATAACAGGGCTAAGAATTTTGGTTGGAAATCAAGGAAGAAACCATTGGGCATGGAATAACAGGTTGATTTCAATCAATAATTAGATATATGGTAGGTAAATCCAACAAAGATCAAATGAAATATAGATGGTGCTTATTTAGAACTTTGATTGTCAAGTTGGAGGTAGGAAAAGAAAATAAACCATTACAATAGAGAAACAAGATGAATTTCGTGTAACTTTTGAAGAAATGGTGATAATATTTGAAACTTATAAAGAGTAGAGAGTCTTTAAAAAGATTAATTCTACCAATTTATATTACTTTTGTTTCAAACATGAAGACTTAAAACATTCATGGAACTAGCACAAGAAATAAACATCATGAAGAGACAAATTGATCAACATCACAAAAGAATCTCTGATATGAAAGCTTCAAATACTTATGTCTTTGGAGTCTCTATTGATCTAAAAAATACAGCCAAATACACAATACAAGTCTCTTTTACTCCAAAGGAAAATGAATCCTTTGTTCTACTTTCTTCATAAGTTTTATAAAAAAATTATACGAACTTCAAATCCAAATTGTCTAGAAAGATCCATTTCACAAAGTATGAAAATACACATATATCTAAACTTTGAGCTAAATCTAATCTAAACTTCGTGTATTCTCCACTATGAACCTAGGCATGTAACTATAGAAATATCTTACAATATGTATTGAGTTGTATGTTGATCTTCTAGAGAGAAACCTGGATGCAAATCACTAAAAACCAAGGCCACCTAGAAACTAAAAAAATTGAAATATTTGCCCTGTTTTCTTAGCAAGTAGATAATTCATATTATCTTTTCAAAATTCATAGTTTTCCATTGATCTTTGAATTATCTAATCCCATCAACATTACTTAGTTGTAGAGAATATGTTGCAAAAAGGATATACTTTAGCGCTACCAAAACAGAGTGCTAATAAAATGCATTTTTATGTGTTGCCATTTCATTTGATAGTGTTACTTCATATTTCTTATTTCAAAGCATATACTGCCTATGGGATGAGATCAATGTTGCTACACAACTTTTTTTGTCTTCTTACTCCCCTTAGCTTTAACACTTACAACCTCTACAACTTTATCTTGGAAAATATTATGCTTTTTACCTTATTTCAGCTTGGTAACTTTGTTTCTGTTATCTTGTGCTTTCTCTGCATCTTTAGGTGTATCCTCATACACATTAATAAATTTATCTTTAAGAGTATGAATTAACCTTAAAATTTCACTCAATATCAACTTATTAACAAGCCTTGTATGAGGTTTTATTGTCCCATATTTTTCAATGTTTTCAGCATGTTTCCTCTTTTATCTCTTCACATATTTTAATGAATTTTCTTTGTCTTTGGAACTTTCTAGTTTATTGGGTTTTACAGTCATTTTCTTAATCAAAATTGATAATGGTACATCATCATCCTCTTCATACTTTTTCGAAAAACTTGGCTTCAATATTTTTGGGGTTTTCTCCTGAACCTATAGGTTTTGAATGTTTGTGACCGAAAGGCCTTTGAATTCTCTTTCTTTGTAGGTCATTTATTTTTCCTTATATAAACCTTTTCTACTAGAGTTAGAAATGTAGGGTTCTACTCTTATTTATTTAATGAATTTCTCCTCATATTCTAGGTTAGTAAAGAAGAATTTATATGCACTTCTTCAGAGGTTTGCATAGGGGTTTGTTTTTTCTTCAACTTCTTACCCTTGTGGTCTTTAGTTTTGGAAGCACCTTCTTTAAAACATGTTCCCCATGTCCTTCCTATTTTATGAAGGTGTTTGAAAATTAACAATTTATTGAGACCTTTGTTAAAAACATAGTGAGGGGGTGTTTTAGGTATTTCCCTAACTTTAGCTCACAATTTACTAAAAAAATTCAACAAAAATAAGGAATATTCATTTTGAATTGACCAACAATATGAGCCAAAAATTTGAAGTGATACATGCCTACCAGGCCATATATTCCTTCAAAATTGAAATAGATTTGAATGATGCTGGGGCATTTTTCCACAATGACTTTAACCAAGCTCTTTGAACAACCTAGCTCCAGTCTTTATTTATGTGTTCCTCCTTCAAAAAGAACACAATATCGACTCCTATGAGAGTCTGATTCTTGAACCACCTTTATCCATCAATTGGAAACCTTGTTCCCTCATTGATTGTCTCCTCTGTGACTGGGAATTAAATATCAACAACCTTAACAACTCTCCCATAAAAATCCTCGACAAATGCTCTTGCCACTTCATAGTTGAAACCCTGAAAATTGCAACAGAAGGTCTCCCATCCAACCCTGCTAAACAAATAAACAAGCTTAGGGTCACACTCAATAATCTGAATACCTTCTGGTTCATTTTGACACAGGTGGATACCCATTCCCATATTTTCAAATGGCTTGACACTAGCAACTGAGGAAAATCGGGGATTTAGACAAGAAGTTTGTCACTTAATGAGTTGGAACATTTATAAACCTCCATTAAAACAAAAAATGGTTATGATAAAGTTTGATAACATAAAAATGTGAAATAATGCTATGAATTTACCTATGTTTACATGATAGCTCAATTTACAACCCACACTTACTATAATGCACCTTTGACATCATGAAAGCATTGCTTCATTACTTAGAAATGGTATCCTAACTTACCACTTACAATCAATTTAGCTCATGTTTATTTGATTTAACAACACCTTCTTTGAAATTTGAAATGGCAGCGCCTATGTATTTGTCAAATTCACCATTTTCTACCCTTTAATTTGGCATCACCTTTTATATATATCATTGAAAATGAGTGCTGCCAAATTAAAAGGCAGAGAAAATTAAAACTTGGTAGAACTTAAAACTTAGAACCAAAGAGAGTTGATTTTAATGAAACGTTTACATGTGATAACATCTCACTCCAATGGGGATGATGCTTTCCTTGTGAGGCAGTAAATAACTCATAGACAAATGTTTTAGTCCATTGTACTAAAAATCTTTGTCTTGTGAACTACTCCAAAGCATTGAATACTTTGGTTGCTTTATTTGAAAACAAAATAAATGATCTAGGTGGATGTTGGTGGCCACCCATCTATCCCATTTGGACCCCCACAACTGTCTCTTTCAGTCTTTTCAGTTTCCTAAATTGTAGCACAGTTTACTATTTTTAGCAGTTTTTTGGGTCCTGAACTTCCGGAGCCGTTTTGAGGCCCTAAACGACGTTTCTTGGGAAATCTGGGGGCAGCATGGGTCCATGGTTAGATGTTGCCCTTCCCAAAGTGGTAGTTCTTGGATAGATCTTTCTAACGAGCTATCATACACGTCAAACGGAGATCGTATGCCAAAGTTACGACCCCGGGAAATTGATGTCCCAATTTACCCAAAACAGGGCCCAATTTGGCGTTTCATCTTCTAGGGTTAGGTTTTGGAATGTGAAGGGTTTTCCATTGTTTCTCAAAAATAAATAGTCCTTCGAGCCTCATTGTAACACAGTTCGGAACAGTTCAGAGGCATGTAGCTGCCACATCTTTTCTCAGAGATAAGCTACCATCGCCCTAGCTGGTTTATTTTCAACTCTGTTTGTAAGCATATTTCAGTGTTTTCCATTAATGAAATGAAGTATTATTTCCATTGCATCTTTGTGTATATGGTTATCTCTGTATTTTGTTGTGTTCCTATTTAAATCTAGATCAATAAAATATTTGCAAAACTCAATCTTTTCTGGACTTAATTATGTGTAGGCTGAACTGAAATATTTTGAAAAAATAACCAAAATTTTGAGATCAATGACAATCACTTATCTAAATCTTACGGCCTTCTCCTCAGGCTTCAAATTCTTCAAAGAGTCATCCACACTTTCAAGCTTATAAAAGAAAATGGATATATACAATGAAGTTTGCACTATGTTTTTCAAGAGATATAATGTTTTAAAAAATATCCATTTACTAGACCTGCACCTATAAGCTCCCCATTTAAGTCCTGCAGAATGAAAGTATTTTTTTCCATGAATGCAACAATTTTATAAGGTCCCTTCGAGAGATGATCAAATTTTCCATGTTTTCCTCTGTCTTCAGTTCTAGCATCCCATTTTAGCACTAAATCATGAACTTGGAAATCATCTTCCTTCACCTTTTTATCAATTTTTTTTTTTTCCAGTTTTTCTTGAAACAACTAAGCTTGATCATATACCTTTTCCCTTAATTCTTGAACTTCAATAAGATGATTAATCCTTCTTTGAATATGATGAGGCTCTTCTTCCTACTCCTATAAGAACTCCACCACTGTTATACCTAAATAAATAGGAAATATTACCTTTGTTCCAAACACCAATTGAAAAGTTCAAGTACCAATTGACCTCTTAGTGCTAATCATTTCTTCCCACAACACAAACTTTAGTTTTGTATGCCAAGCTTTCTTGTTGTCCTCCAACAATTTCTGGATGATCCTATCCAAACTCTTATTATATGATTCTACTAGTCCATCACCGTATGGGTAATAAGTTGTGGAATGACTAAGAGTTATATGATATCATTACAAAATTTAACCATTTTCTTAGATTTGAATGCTTGGGAATTATCAGTTATAATTCTTCTTGTATAACCAAATCTAGAAAGAATATTCTCTAAAAATTGAATGGTAACAATATATGTAGCTTGTCTGGTTGGTATAGCTTCAATCCACTTTGTAAACTAATATGTTTCATTCAATGTCCACTTGTATTTTCTTGAACATGATGGATGAATCTCTCTGATAAATTCAAGGCCTCAATGTTGGAGAGGTGCTTCCACTGAAATAGGCTTTAATGGTAATGACAAAAACTTTTCTTTCCCCTAAAAAAATTGATATTTATAATAGGTTGCCACTTATTTATGAACATTTGAAAAAATTGTTGGCGAGTAAAAACCTTCCTTGAGAATTTTATTCACCATTTCCTTCCAGTAATGATGCCCTCCATAGACACGTTGATGAAATTCTTTCATCATATGATTTCCAAATCTTCAAGCAAGAAATTCAATAGAAGTAATTTTGGATATTTCCAATATAAATAACCATCCAAGGTACAAAAATTTTCTTCTTTAAGTTTCCAAAATATAGCTTTGGTTTTATTTGTCTGTGGTGGAGCTTGTAAATTCTGTAAAACATAAATAATGTCACTATACCTTGGAGAAGGTATTAATTCTTCAAAAACATGTAGTTCTAGTCTATTAGGTCCCTATAATACTAGTGTATCCCCTTATTTTTATTGTTAGTGTAGCCCCCTTATTGTTATTGTTTTTTCCATGTAGTCCCCATATTGTTATTATTGTGCCCCATAGAAGCCCACTATTGTTATTGTTGTGCCCTTACATTATTATTTTTATGCAGGCTCTGATTATATTGTGACCCCTTAGACTCCTATATATAGAAAGGATATTTTGTCATTTGAACCATCCAAGAATTGTTCATTTATGTAATGTAAAGGAGGTTTCCCCCTCGAAGAGGATAATTTTCAAGTCATTGATCTATATATTTGTGAGTTGGTTGCATAACATTTGGTATCAGAGCTTTGTATTCTAGGGGTTCGCTGCTTCAAATAGGTCATCGTGGAATTTTCGCTATAGTTTTTTTTTTCTACAAAGCTTCAGAAGCTTAAATTTTAAAAGAAATCTTGGTGAACTTCGTGTACGGATTTCTAATCTTTTATGGCTATATTTTCAGAGATGTGATCTGAGGAAGTAAGTTTTTGTGCAGACTCCAGAATTCCATCTCAAACAGGTGACCTAGTGAAAATCATCATAACTTTCTCTCTAAGCATAGGATTTGAATTTTATAAAAATTAAAAGAAATAGTATGGAATGTAGTTTGTTTGGTATGATTTTTAGGGCCGAAGGTTAAAACAGTGACACGTGGCACTCTGTACAAGTTCACTCTACTAAACCATTATATAATTAGGTCATTGTGGGAGATTGGGAATAACTCTTTCTTGAAGAATCCAATATTGGCCTAACTTATTAGGTTGGAAATAAGACTCAGAGGGCTACTATAGCGCAGAATTTCAGATCTTGAACATTCGCAATTATAGAGATACAATAGCTTCAATATGTAGCTCCTAAAAAGTAAGAAAAAGGTGTGTATTTTTAAAATTTTACGTAACTTTTGTTTGAAAAATTGGTTTGAAGTGATTCAAAGGGCATAGTGAAGCATAGATATCATTGTTTGATTTCAAAATGCCTTGAAACAAAAAAATGGACACACCTAGTAAGTAACCAGAAATCTCTTCTATGACACATGAAGAAGAGGAAGAAAACAACATGATATATCAAAATTGTGAGACTAAGTGCAACAAATTTCTCTCTCACAAAGAGTAACCAAAAATGAAATGGAAGCTAAGATGGATGGCTTGAAGAATAATTTAAAATTATACACAAAAGGTTTGAAGGATGGCATGAAATATAATATGGATGATATAGAAGCAAAAATGAAAGGCAACATGGAAGATTTGAAGAATGGTTTAAAAGCAAACATGGAAGGTTTGAAGGAATGTTTGACAAAGTTGCTACAAGAAGTGCTTCCTAATGGAGAAAAGGTATTAGATGAAACTCATGATGAGAAAAAAAAAAAGTGTTAATCATGATTTCATATATCCTAACATTGGATTGAATACCCATTATATTTCAAAGATCAATATGAGGAAGTTTGATGGCAAGGATCAAGTAACACGGATACTATAGATGGAGCAATATTTTGATCTACATAATGTACAACGCACAGAAAAGGTACATATTACAACTTTATATTTAGAACCCAATCACTTTGTATTGTATCGATATCTTTGTTCTCATAAACCACTTGTCAATTGGTTAATTTTTATGGAGGAAATGATAACAAATTATGAGGATACAAATAGAAACACCTTCATTAGCCAATTGATAAATTTCAAACAAAAGGGTTCAATGGTGGAGCATATTGAGAACTTCCAAAAATTGAATATAAGGGTAAATGATATTCCAGAGGAGCATAGGATTGATGTCTTCATAATGACTTTAAAGGATAGCATCCAACATGAGGTTCACCTTTGAAAACCTAATTCATTGGAGAAGGCATTTAAGTTGGCAAGAAAAAATGAAATAAAAATTATGGAAACAAGGAAGCCTACCATTCATAACTATAAATATGGAAGTGTTGTTTCTCTTATCCTTCCACAACCTACAAGGTTGACACCACAACAATTGGAATAAAAAAGAGCAAAAGGGCTTTGCTATAGTTTTGATAGCAAATACACTAAAGGTCATAAGTGTGCTGAAAATAAATTATTTTACATAGATTGTGAAGAGGAGGAAGAAAAGAAACAAGAAACTTCAAAAGAAAAGGATGCACACCAAGAACCAACCCTAGAAAAAGAAGAAGTGATTCCAACCATATCTTGTAATGCATTGACAGTAATTGCCGCTCCTCAAACTCTCAAGATAGAAGGACATATCAAGAAGAAAAAGGTAATAATGTTGATTGATTCAGGTAGCACCCATAATTTTATTGATTGTACGATAGCCAAGGAATTGAATTACTTGCTATACCCAACACTAGAGTGTCAAGTGATGGTTGCAAATGTAGGAACTATACATTGATATGGAAAGTGCCATAATATCAAGCTAACCATGGGGGAGTTTTTTTGTGAATAGTCCAATTCTCCTTATTCCAATGGGTGGTGTTTATGTTGTACTAGGACTCCAATGTTTACAATCTTTGGGTATGATAGCCTTTAATTTTGAAGAAATTTTCTTGAAATTTTTTGGGAAGGAAATAAAGTTGAATTAAGGGGTATCAAAGGGAAACCAGGAAAGATAATTAGCTCTCATGGCATTACAAAGCTTATAAAGTAAGAACAATGAGGTGTACTTACACAATTATGCTCATTGGAGGTTCAAACATCGAAATCATATATTTCTCTAGATCTCCATAATGTCTTGGACAATAATTCCAAGGTATTTGAGACTCTCGAAGGCCTCCCACCTATTTGTGATCATGATCATGCTATTAATTTGATTCCAAGAAGTGCTCCTCCAACCATCAGGCCTTATAGAGATCCCTATGCCTAAAAGAGTGAAATTGAGCATATGGTTGCAGAAATATTATATGTCGATATAATTCAACCTCGTCAAAGTTATTTTTAGGCTCCAGTAGTATTGGTGCACAAGAAGGATGGATCATGGTGCATTTATTCGGATTATAGGGAGTTCAACAAGATCACTATTAAAGATAAAATTCCCATCCCTGTCATTGATGAATTATTGTATGAATTACATGGATTAATTTACCTCACCAAGTTCGATCTTCATTCAGGATATCATCAAATTAGAATGAAGACTAAAGACATTTTGAAAACATCATTTAGAACTCATGAGGGTAATTATGAACTTTTGGTCATGCCTTTTGGCCTTACCAATTCTGCTTCTACATTCAACAATGTAAACTTTGAAACGAGAACTATAAACTCAAAACAGGAACTCTGGCCAAAAAAACCCAAAAAAACATGAAAAATAGTGCTAAAAACGAAAGGTGAGTATACTAGAACAACATTTTTTTTTAAGGTCAATTTTCAACATTTTAAAAAAATGGCAGTAAAATCGAATCTTTTGTGCAAAAAACAGTGGTTTTTGAAGAAAAAAACACACTAATGTATTTGGTAGAATAACATTTTTCTTTCCTAGGTATAATTTCAACATTTTTTAGTAATGATGATAAAGATAAAATAATTGGATTTGAAAGACATTAAAATTCTATTAGTTTTCACCCATGTTGTTAAACATATAATAACATGACACTAAATTGCTAAAATTCTAATTGTTTTCAACCATAACATTAAAGATACAAAAAAAATTGGAAAATTTTCAACCATTAAAATTAAAAAACCATGACATTATGAACAAATTACATGACTAAATTAATCATAATGTCATTACTTGTAGATTGAATGAAACATACATTATATCTCTAAGTTATTGTTGCATTGTAAATATTCTAAACAATAAAAATCATCATGATTAAAACATATAATCCAAAAAACATAAAAATGACTCATAACTTCATTTAACACCATATGGAAATCAAAATTTTTATTTCAATATATGATGCAAACATCAATTATATAAATTGTCGTAGACAATTATTCAAAATTACTCATATTTTCTTGCACACCATCAAAGTTCACATTTTCGAATGAATGACTAGATGTAGATGAAGATGTTCCATATTCTTCTCTTTCATCAACTAGTGCCCCATTTGAGTCCACATGCATGCCCACCATTTCAGGTTTCAAAATTCTTTTGGATCTACGACTCATTTCAGCAGACTCCCATCTCAACACTATTTTTTCTGGTAACAACCTCTTCAAAATCTCTATCGTCTTGAAGCGAAGAGTTCCTCACTTTGTTAAATTTAAGTCATAAACAAGTATTTCAACATCCTCCAATTTTAAGAGGTCAGTGCAGTGAAAATTTGTATTTGTACCCTTTCTTTTTCTCTTTCCGCCATTTTTTTTATCAACTACCATCTCTGGATTATACACACCATTGAATGGGTGTGTATTTGTGGCATACCAATGTACTTCAGCACCTGCAACATCTTCATTTTCTGTAATGACCTTTATAACCTTAGCGATCTAGAATGGATAGCCATTGGGATCTCCATATGCTAGTGTTGTGATCATGCAACCCTCCTTAATATCATGTACCGAACCCCTATAAAGGTCTCCCATGGCTTCACGTTGTGCATGAGATCTTCTAAAACCAATATGCATTCATCTTTCCTTTGTCTATGAAGAATCAATAATACCTTAAGATTTTTTTTGTTCAATAATGTTTCTTTCCTCATGCTCATTTGACACATTTTGTGGCCAAACAAATTGATTTTCAAAGGAATATCTTCATTTGTTGTTCTTGAAATGATATCACTTTGATTATTGAAAAAAGACTCCCACCAAATTGAATCAACAATAACAAAGTACTCATATGTATATCTAATACATTTTTTTATTTCTTATAGGAAATCAGAATAATTTATATCTTTATTATGCCTACGTGCATTATGAATTTTAGCAACTGATTGCATAATAATATATTTTATGCAAATATTGGATAATCTAGAATGAACTTCAAAAATGTCAAACTTGATGACGGTCCCCATTCTACAATAGTTGAATACTTCTTGCCCCATATCAATGTTTTACCATCAATTTTTTTTATACGAAATTGATGTTGGAAGATAATGTCATTAAGTTTTTCAATGCATTTCTCCTCACCATGTGATCCCAGAATAAACCTTCGCATGTCAAAAATTTCTTCCAACACATCAAAAGTAGGCTCTAGCATGTATGATTTCTTAATACATTCAATTAACGATGGCAAGATCCCAACTTCCTTCCTCCTCAATGTGACTGAAAAATGACTGAGCATCTGATCAATATGGTCATGAGTGTGCCCAATAAGAAGGAAACCAACCTTTACTTTCTAAAAAGCTCTCAATTCAACAAGCATGTTTAGATGTCCAAAAACAATCTGATTTTTGTTTTCACGACAAGTGTTCTCCAATTGTAGATACAAAACTTTAGGAATATTACCAAACCAATGAGAAAGCACATCATGAATTATGGTTATTGTCAGATTTGGATCATTACGAATATTTGGAGCTGTGAAGTATACCTTTGGCAACATTTTCCCATTGAAGACCATACAAGTAACCAAGTGATACTGAATAAAATTTTCCTCTTGTAAAATTTTGGATGTGCAAACAAAATGTGGTAGAAGTGTTTTCTTCTTGTCCATACCATCAACTATCAAACCCAAATATTTATTTGGATTATTATAACACTTCTTTCGATGCTTGTACAAGTTTTCTTTTCACTTTTTTGTTGTTCGCGGTGATCTTGAAGTTCTTTGGAAATGGAATCTACACAACATAAAAAAAAAGTAATTAAGAAATATGTTTTCATAATTGATGACTATACAAGTTTAAAAGTTAAAGTTATGAATGCTTACCTCTTTTTGACCCTTCACATTTATCCATTTTTTATTTAAGATAAGCACATGTACTACAAATCCCCATCCTTGTATTCTTAGGAATACAGAAATTGTTGAATTATTTCTTCCATATCTTCACAAAATATTGATATGTAATAAATCGATCATGTCCCTCAACACCTTCTGCATGTTCTTTGTATAAGTTGTAGATTTCTCGTCTTGAAAAATTATCTGGAATATGTATTGTCTCTCTATTTGGCATACATTCTCCATGCTTTGAAAAGAAATTTTTAGTATTTGATAATGGCCCAAATTGTCGTTTATGATGTACTTCTGAATAAAATGTGGGATCCTTTTCCAAATTTTCTTGGATTCTTGACAAAAAAAATTACCCATTGAATGAAACATTTTGAAATCCTTTCTATAGATAAATAATGACCAAATATGATAATCATAACTCGACAATGTAGATTTCATGCGCCCCACTAAATATGAATTTTTCATGCTTTTATTCCTTTACAAATATCTCTTCCTTTTCTCTAATTCAAACTTGAAATCCATATGTTTCAAGCAATTTTTTTGACAACATTCACTTGAAATGAGAGCTTTGATAGAACTTATTCTCATTAAATATTCTGTTGTACCCCTTGTATAACTAGAACATATTAGATTGATATGAAAAGGTTTGCTCCTACTCCTTGATACAATATTTCCTGGCAACATATCCATCATTGGATCGTCATTTGTATAAGCATTTTCATCATCATTATGAGGAATTTTATCCTCACTATGATCATCGGTGCTTTTGAAATACTGACTTGGAGGATATTCTTCATCTTTCCCTTCTTCAATGCTACCCTCATAGTCCTTAGAATTAGGACTAAATAGAAAATTTGACTCGATGTTTATTGGATATTCTTCATCATGTGCATTGTCAATGCTTCTGTCATAGTCCATTGGATGAGGACTACGTTGAAAATGCGACTCTTTACTTACTAAAAATTCTTCATCCTTCCCTTCATCATTATTGTTCTCATAGTCCTTAGGATTAGGACTAAGTGCTTCATCCTGTTCTTCATCAATACTGCTCTCATAGTCCTTAGGATTAGGACTAACTGGAATCCACAACTCTTTATTTATTTGAAAATATTCATCATGCTCTTCATCACTGTTGCTCTCATAGTCCATAGGATTATGACTAAGTGGACACCATGACACTCTATTCATTTGAAATGATTCATCATGTTCTTCATCATTGTTACACTCATAGTCCATAGGATTGGGACTAAGTGGACACCATCACACTTTATTCATTTGAAATTCTTCATCATGTTCTTCATCACTGTCTCTCTCATAGTCCATAGGATTAGGACTTAGTGGACACTGTGACACTCTATTCATTTGAAATTCTTTGTCATCCTCTTCACCACTATTGATCTCATAGACCATAGGATTAGGACTAAGTGGACACCGTGACACTCTATTCATTTGAAATTCTTCATCATGCTCTTCATCCCTGTTGCTCTCATAGTCCATAGGATTGGGACTAAGTGGAAACTGCAACTCTTTATTTATTTGAAAATCTTCATCACTGTGGGTATCATAGTCCATAGGATTAGGACTAAGTGGAAGATTTGACTCTCTATTCATAGTGGAAGAATTTGCGTTATTCATCAATATGAATAGAGTTGTTACACGACGAAGATGTTGATGCTTCAGAAAGTGAAAATTCACTATCAGAAGAATCCATCCCATTCAAAGAGAAGAGGTTGAATGATACAAATGCACTCTCTCCCTCCAAAGTTTCCCTCCAAAAAATTTCACCGGAATTTTTCCCTCTAAAAATTTTATTTCATGTATTTTCCTCCATAATTTTCTTCTACAATTTATTGAAAAATTTTAACTAAATTTTTCTTATGAAATAAATATTTTAAACTAAATCTTTTACCTAAATTAATTTTTTACTTAAACTATATAACATTTACTAGACAACTGAATGTGTTTTTATTTATTATTGTATCTTCTAAAATAAATTAATCACACATTCACCATGAGGTAAAACAATTTCGTAATGTTCGCGTTATCATGATTTACTATATCATATAAAAACCAAATAATCCCACATACACCATGCAGTAAAACAATTCCATAATGTTTGTTTTTATCATAGTTCCCTATATCACCATAACAAAATTTACATGTTAAAGGTTTTATAAAAACAAATTAGATAATCCCACATTCACCACACGGTAAAACAATTCCGTAATGTTTGTTTTATCATAGTTCCCTATATCACCATAACAAAATTTGCATGTTAAAGGTTTTGTAAAAACAAATTAGTCCCACATTCACTATTCCTCACATCACATCAAGATTTTTTGAGGTTCATTAAAAGACTTGGAGCGAATTTTTGGAGCAGCTATATTGTTATCAACAACATATTCAACGGAATATTATCACATTTGAAAGGTTAGTTTTACTTTTGTTGTGTACAGTTTTAAAAATTCAATAAGTTTAATGAAATTTAATTTTTTTTAGAAATTAAAAATTTAGATGAGCTAGATTTAACCACTATGTCCGCAGTGGGCGTGGTGGGCCCAATTGTGCTCACCGGCAGCACCCAACCCAGCGGCCCAATGGGTCTGTGGGGGAGGGGTAGGGGGACTAGTGCCCATCCCTGGGGTGGGGCAGGGGGTTGGGGTGCAGTCGGCCCGCCACCCCTGGCACGCCGTTGGACCCGGGGGTGGGGCAGGGAGGGCGTGCATGGTTGGGGCCAGCGGGGGTGGTGGACGGAAAGGGGCTGCATTTTTTTTAAATGGTCATGTTTTACAAAATTATTTATCATTTATCATTTTATTTGTTAATTTAAGCTATTATTTTTTTGTAATTTACTGATTTATATATGTGTATTTTTTGTAGTTAAATGACATCAAAGAATATTTATGTGAATCTTTCTGGACCAAAGATTGCTAAAATTAAAGGTGGATTCTCAAAAATCACTGTTGAACGAACCAAACCTAAGCTGATAACTAAAAATATATCAAGTGCCTCAAATGATAAGAATATGATTTCATACTGGAAAAAAACAAAAGAAGTGAAGCTTCCAGAAAATGTATGGTATGTGAAAGAAAGAGAACGCAAGGATGTGCAAATATATCTATATGTTGATATTCCTAGTGATAGTGGAATTTATCAAGTGTTGGGAAAGTTCATAGACATGTGTTGGATACCAGACACTGAAGTTGTTTATATACTTACAAAACTGCCCAAGTCACATGAAAATATTAAATATCAGTTATCATTGTCATTGTATGACATGAGAGAGGTATCTACAAAGTTGTCTAAACAAATCATAAATGAGATTGCACATGATATCGTAAGTACTTTTATTTATATTTGTGCTTTGTGTTATTGTAACTATCTCATTATATTTTTATAACTTATTTTTTATTGACATATGATATTTTGTTTGATGGAATTTTATTGAAAATATTTCAATTATGTTGGGAGGCATTCATTTCATAGAGAAAGATATTATGAATGTTGTCAACAGTTTCTACTCAGGGTGTTGGGTAGCAGAGGTCATGCGTAACAGTTGGGGCTTAAAGCCTATAAGTTAGGATAATAATATTGTAAATCTCTTAAATATGTGGAGCGCGAAATGTAATAGCTTGAGTCAAAGGGTTGTTTGCCCAAGAAATAGTATAGAATAATAGGAAGTAAGCTGGCCTGCCCTTGGTCCACAGACCATGGGAATGTATAAACAGAGTGTGGCTTTAAGGGAAAAGGGTAGTTCTTGTTTGTGATGGATCTTGGTGCTATGGGGTTGTGAAGATATTATCTTCTGTCTCTGTAAGTTCAAGTCAAGGGCATTGGGGAGTAGGTAGAGGCTCTGCAGCTGTGTGCACAGAGGCCTGGTAGAGTCTACAACTATTTGCGCAGACCCCTGCAGCTGAGTGCGCGAAGCAAATCTAGTTGTATTAGCGAAATAATTGAATAAAGATAAGTTGGTTCTGAAATATTGTGTTGAATCTAAAATATTGTGGATCTGGTTAATCTAAGGTTGATATATCTATTTGATCGGTGTGCTTATGTTTATATTATGAGTTTATGCAAATCTATAACTTTTCTGGGTGCGCGAACTAGTTATCTCTAGTAAATGTTTGCTTAAAGATCGTAAACCATAGATCTGATCTATAACAGCTCACCAATAATAAGTATTAAGGAATTTCCTTGTTCTGAATCTACACAGAAGCAAAGTGGCGTGAGGCCACAGAATGGTGTACGAACCGTCCAGACCACATCAAGATGTCCCAAGGGTGTGAAAACCTGGTTCCAACACCCTCCCCTGCTACCTTGAGTGAGACCTCAGTCCGTGCTTCGCGGGATGTTGCCGAAAGGGCCAGTAGCTGCGGGATTTTTTTGGCTAAATAACTCTTCCAAACCTAGGTCAGGCCCATATAAGCCAACAAATGGTTCCGTTCACGAGACTGGGATTTGCCTAAGGGATGTTTGATGTCAGAACACTAAAATTCTACGAAGAAAGAGTCTGAGGATTGATTGAATCAGGAGCAGTACAAGTTCATAAAAGGTCCTAGTGCACCGACGCACAAACTAGAAGTTAAACATGATGAGTGCAGTTCAGTTTTCGGTATTCAAAGGAGCAAGAAGCGAATATCCAGAAAAATTTTGATTTGTGGTGATGGCAGTATGGGAAGTGCACGGAGTTATGGACGACAACATAAAAAAGGCTACCCTAGTTAGTGCACTGCAGGATCGTGCACTGACGTGGTATATAAAGTACTCAAGTGATCGTCCAAATGCAAGGACAATGGAGATTCGGGCTGAATTGAAGAAAGAATTTAGCTGGCCAAAATCAGAAATGTAGCTAATCATAAGGTTTAAGGAGATTGCAATGATGCCTGGTGAAACTCTGTGGGATCTAGATCAGAGATTGAAAAGTACAATCCGTGAGGCAAACATGACGTTGTCAAATGCACAACACTACGCGTGGTTTGTGGCGTCATTGACACCACATCTAAGGACGGCATTGCCACAGTAAAAGATCTCAACCCAGGCCGAAGCATTAGAGACAACGATGAGGTTGCATGAAACTCCAATACGGGATCCGAGGTTAGTAGTTCAGCAAATCCACGTGAAAATAAAAAACCTATGTTTAGAAATGTAGATTTTATAGAAATAAAAGGCGCCTCAGCCAGAGGTCTAGGAGGAAGTGTGGTGTATAAAGTGTAGAAGCCAGGGTCATGATAAGGATCACTGTCCAATTTTTGCAAACTATGTGGCAATGGGGGGACCAATGCCATTGCGACTAGAGGCACAAGCATGGATGAGCACGGTTGCTCTGGTGCACAATCTTCTATATGGGAGGAAAGCACAACACAGACAATTGTCATCTACTACCAAAATTTAATCAGAACCCCCAATAGTTATTTTGCAACTTTTGTAGATCGGTGGGCCACGAGGAGCAAGACTGCTGTAGTTATCAATTATTAATGGATCGATCACCTGCCTACAAAATGCAGACTAAGGGGCGAGGTTAGGATCTAGCCGCGGCGATAGTGTGCGGTGGGTTCCAGGGATGTGGACGAGGATGGGGAGGAATGGGGCCAGGAAGGGGTCGTGGGTAGCTAATCTGTTACAACTGAGGAGGACCAAGACACTACGTGCGGGATTATACCAACCCAACCAGAATATCGTGCCTTTACTGCTAGCAGTTCGATCATGAAATGATAGATTGCCCCACATTGATATCACAGATACAGGAGAAGAGGGCAATGCAACCTACGATGACGCAGAATGTCCAAATGATGAGGGTCGAACCGCGCGACGAAGACCCCAACATAAATATGGTACTCAGAAGTGGCGTAGCTATAGGGGAGGATAAGAGGAAAGTGACCAAGGACGATGCCGGGGTTCACAAGGAAATAGATCTGGAAGCTAGGAAGAGCTTCGCGGAAGTCTCTACCCCTGGTAGTAAAGATCAACCCGAGCTGGTGAGGGATCCCTCAATGCTAACTAGCTTTTTAGAGACATGTATGAAATTGTTTTGCGACAATCGAGCAGTTAAAATATTACAAGAATTGATAACTAGGTGCACATGGTCAAGGGAACCTCGTGTGGTCTGAAAATTGGGGAAACAAGCGTCACGGATTGGGAAGGAAATGCGACTAATGGCGTAGATTGGCGACTTTTAAATGGATTAGGTCATTCTAGACTTGGGCTCAGATGCAAATGTACTACGTAGATAGACTTGGGAACGTATGGGAAAACCCACACTACAATGGTCTCCTATTCAATTGCGGATGGCGAATCAATAGAAGATTCTGCCCATGGGAAGACTATAAGGAATTACAGTAGATATAGAAGGTGCGAGCACCCAAACGGACTTTGAGGTAATAGAAATCGTGGATGAAAGTAGCCCTTATCTTGCATTGTTAGGGATAGACTGGGCCACTGATATGAATGGGGTTATTAATTTAAAGAAGTGGAAAATGATATTTGAGAAGAAGTCACTCCGCGCAGTCATTCTGCTAGACCCGATTGAAGGACCGCGTTACACTAAGTCTGTGCGCGATGAAGGAAGTGATGATGAATTAAATTGTATACAAAATTACCGCACGAAATCAATATTGGGTCAATCCGATTGCAGAAGGAAGAATATCATGGGGGCATGCAGAATCCTACACCGAAGATTCAGATGACGAAGATGAGTGGTGGCATAATTGGTTGAATGGGGTAACCACTTTAAATTGCAATATGATGTCTAAGTCATTGTATTGCATCAAAGCTCAGGATCGTGAACTGCCAATGTATGATGGGCTCACAGCAGTAGAGGAATTCTTGACAAAATTTGAAAGCGTGGTTCCAAAGCCCCAATGGTTTGATGCATTGTGATGGGCATTACGCGCGATGCCTCTGCATTGGTGGAGCACACATGATGGAACTTTTGATGATTGGCGCAGCCGCAGGCACATGATGCAGATAAGATTTGGGAACCTGGAACTATGAATAACTGAGAAATATGATGGACGTGATGACCCATGCATGCACCTTACCAGATGGGTTCAAGCCTATGGAGAAGAGCCTCAACTAGAGTGGGTACACTTATTTTATCATAACCTGGATGTCATTCTAAGGAACTGGTATACTGAAACTGAGCTCTGACATGGTACAAGCAAATGGGATATCTTGCGCGAGGGTTTTTTTTAACGTTCCTCTTTGAAGATCAATGGATGGATATGGTGGATGACGCGTTGCAGTTGGTGAAGGCCACTATCTTCAAAATACCACTAGTACTAGAAGAAATCATGCAGCCAGACTGGTCGAGACAGTTGATCCAGGCCTTGGAATGTTACAATGTGTAGGTAGAAGATGATGAGGATGACCCTAGGAATATCAATATTCTGGAAATAGAGGGGAGTCGCGAGGTTCGTGGACCAGAAATCGAGGATCCAAACATCACTGTGCCACTGAAAATGAAACAAATAAACATCGGAACGGAGGAAGAGCTGAAGTATGCAATGCTTGGGGACTATTAGGATGATGCCACAGTGGAAAAGGTCGTCGAATTGCTTCGATAATATCAAGACTTATTCTCGACTAAAATCATGGAGTTAAAAGGGATCATCAGTGACTTGAGAGTGATGAAGATAACCTTGAAGCCAAATGCAAAGCCAATTAAGTAGCGGCCTTACCGGTTGAATCCAAAATACAAAGCGAAGGTCTGTGAAGAGTTGGACAAGATGCTCACAGCTGGGATAATTGAACCAGTAGAAGAGTCCAACTGGGTAAGTCTTATGGTGGTGCAGGAGAAAAATAGAAAGGAGAAATTCACATCTATCAATGATGCATGCATTAACGATCCATTTCCAACACCATTTACAGATGAAGTACTGGAAAATATGGGAGGAAGGAAGCCTACTCCTTTACGGATGGCTTCTCGAGGTACCACTAGATCAAGATTGCACCGGAGGATAAGAGTAAAACAACGTTCGCTACCAAATGGGGCTACTTTCAGTATACGGTGATGCCCTTTGGACTAAAGAACGCGCTGGTAATATTCTCACACATTGTGGTAGTGGCATTCAAAGAGTTTATACACATGTTCTTAGAGGTATATCTTGATGATTGGACCATGTTCGGGCTGGTTAAGAAACATACCGTGAGCTTACAGTTAATGTTGGATACTTGATGATGGCACCAAATTTCACTTAACCTAAAGAAGTGTACTTTCCTCGTCCCCTTTGGAAACCTGTTCAACCATGTGTTTTGTAAGCAAGGTCCGATGGCGGATCCGGAAAATATTGATGTCATACTCAATCTGCAAGTGCCGTGAAGTGTCAAACAACTGTGCACCACACTGGGACACACTGGTTACTATCGTAAGTTCATAAAAAGCTACGCACATATCACGGCACCAACGGAACAATTACTAAAAAAGGATGCTACATATTGTTGGAATGAAGAATGTAACAAAAGTCTAGAAATGCTTAAGGGAAAGATGGCATCAGCTCTTGTATTGGTCTTTCCAAAATGGGACATCAAATTTCACGTGCATGTTGACGCGTCGTGTATCGTGTTGGGAGCGGTACTCACACAGGAAGGAGTGGAAGGAATTGATCACCCAATTGCATTCCCAAGTCGATGATTGTCAAAAGCTGAGAAGAACTATTCCACTACTGAAGGAGAAGGATTTGCGATGGTATACGCACTCCAGAAATACCACCACTATTTGCTCGAAGGACACTTTAAGATGCATACTAACCACTCTACACTAAAATACCTAGTGAAAAAGCTTGTGTTGGGGGGGAAATTTGTAGGTGGTTGCTATTATTTCAAGAATATGACTTTGAAGTCATCATAAATTCGGGACATCTAAACGTAGGCCTAGATCACCTGTCCCGGATTGAGAATAGTGAAGAGCCCACAAACTTAGAGGAAGGACTACTGGATGCACAACTGTATGCGGTGCACATTGCGGATGGCCATTTTGAGGATATAATCCACTTCTTAACCATAGAAACTACACCGCAGGGATATTCTGTTTAGCAAAAGAAAGAATTGGTGATACTGTAGTAGATTTTACTATTATTGCAGGGCACCTCTACAAAATGGGAAACAATGAAATATTACATAGATATGTACCTGAATTCGAGCGAGGAAATATTCTGTCCAATTAGCACATGGGATGGTTGCTGGAGGACATTATGCGGGTTGCGCCACAGCATAGAAGATTCTTCACACCGAACTATGGTGGCCAACTCTACATCAAGATTCGAAAGCATACTGTCGGGCCTGCGACGTATGTCAACAGACTAGGAAACCATCGTAGAGGGATGAAATGTTGCTCAAGCCACAGATGACATTGCAACCATTTGAGAAATGGGCAATTGATTTCGTGGGGCCAATCACACCTCCAAGAAGGATGGGGGCACGATATATCATCACAGCCACAGAGTACTTGACCCAATGGGTGGAAGCACAACTGGTTAAAGACTGCACAGCCACTGGAGCTGTGAAATTCTAATGAGTGACCGCGGAACACATTTCCTAAATGAGACTATTAGTGCACTCACTGAGGAATTTTAGATATACCATCAACAGAGTACGCCATACCATCCGCAAGAAAATGGGACCGTTGAAGCGTTTGACAAAATTTTGGAGACAGTGTTGACCAAGGTATGTAATGCGCAGTGCAACGATTGGGATTTACACATACCTGCTGTGTTATGGGCATATTGAACAACATGCAAAAAATTGACAGGCTAGACACATTTCCAGTTAGTCTACGGCAAGGAAGTCGTCATGCCCATGGAGTACATTGTACCTAGTTTACAAATAGCAGTGGCAACAGGCATGGTAGACTGCGCGGCTTTGGAAGAGAGGATTGTACAACTAGAGGAACAGGAGGAGGAGCGATTTTTGGCAGGATTTCATCAGCAAGTACAAAAGTAGCGAGAGGAGGCTTGGCATGATTTCCATATCAAGATGCGTACGTTCAAAGAAAATGATCTAGTATTACTATATGACAACAAGTTTGAAAAATTCCCTGGTAAGCTCCACACACACTGGTTGAGACTTTATGTAGTCAAAGAAGTTACAGATGGAGGTGCGGTCCAGCTTGTTAAGCTCAATGGAGACCCCTTCCCAGGAAGAGTAAATGGAAGTCACCTGAAGCTCTACACGGGTGGGTCGATTGCCTGACTAACTGCCCAAAGGACATCTTACCACTCCAACCAATTGAAAGAGAGTGTGGGATGTTAAAGTAGTTTGGGGAGTAGCTACGCGACAACCGGGGTGCGCGTAGATTTGATCTATCACAAGGGTTGCGGTTGCATGGAAAGGGCTGCGCCACTGCGTTAGCAAGCAAAGAGGTGATCATTGCTGTCACTATTCATGACAAGATGTCTGAGTTATGGCGAAAGGGAGCTGGTGGCGGGCGATTAAGAGATGGGGTATGAGCCAAATCTGGAACAATCTGTCACAGGCTTAGCGTGAGGGCAACAGAAAAGGTGGGAGCCAACGAATTTGAATTTCGAGACACTTATAAATCACAAGGGGCATCCATTGAATGAGTTACACTTCTGAGAACCGTAAGCTACTTTGCCTTCCCGCTGCTATGGAAGTATTCATTATCTGTGCTCAAGGAGTAAAGCCGAGGGTTGTGATTTGGCCATTAGAGGTGTCAGGCTTTCCGAAAAGGATGGTGTTGACAGTTGCAAGCATCGTGCAGAGTTCAGCATCGATGGTAGGGGATGTGTTGGAATTTTACAGACATGAAGTAGAACTGGTCTAAATGTTGCTGCCTCACCCATGGGCTGGATGACGAACCCTGAAAGATAAGGGAAAGGCTGTAAATACGGAGAAAAATGGTGGAATTGCAGTTGATAGGTCATCTCTGATGTGCCTTGAAGATTGGGATCTTGCAGACAACAACAATGGTCTTGCAAAATTGCAACAAAAGACATAGCAGAAAGTGCGTACAGAAGATATGAAATTGGAAATTGCTTGTGTTGGTACAAGGAGTTCCCATATGCGGCACCCCAGCTAGAGCTAAAATCCTATGAGGGGGTATTCTATGTTAACCGAGCATAGCAGAATGAGTAGTATCTGTTGCGTGAATTGGTAGCAACACTAGAATAAGAGCTGGAAGAAGTGTTGTAGGAGACAAAGAGGGAGTAGTATGTCACTCACAGGAAGATGAACCGTGGAGCCTAGGCAGTGCATATCACTGCACCGACAAGTGATTCAAGACGAGTCACGATGATTGTGTTGGGGGCTTGTTGGGTAGCGGAGGTCCCGCGTAACAGTTTTGGGGCTTAAAGCCTATAAGTTAGGATAATAATATTGTAAATCTCTGAAATATGTGGAGCGCAAAATGTAATAGGTCGAGTCAAAGGGTTGTCCACCTAAGAAATATTATAGAATAATAGGAAGTAAGTCAGCCTGCCCTTGGTCCGCAGACCATGGGAATGTATAAGTAGAGCGTGGCTCTAAGGGAAAAAGGCAGTTCTTGTTTGTGATGGATCTTGGTGCTATGGGGTTGTGAAGATAACATCTTCTGTGTCTGTAAGTTAGAGTCAAGGGTGTTGGGGAGTAGGTAGAGGCTTTGCGCTATGTGCATAGAGGCTTGGTAGAGTTCGTAGTTGTGTGTGCGAACCCTGCAGCTAAGTGTGTGCGGCAGATCTGGTTGTATTAGCGAAAGAATTGAATAAATATAAGTTGGTTATGAAATACTGTGTTGAATCTAAAATATTGTGGATATGGTTAATCTAAGGTTGATATATATGTTTGATCGGTGTGCTTATGTTTATATTATGAGTTTATGCAAATCTATAACTTTTCTGGGTGCGCGAACTTGTTATCTCTAGTAAATGTTTGCATAAAGATCGTAAACCGTAGATCTGATCTATAACAGCTCACCAATAATAAGTATTAAGGAATTGCCTTATTCTGGATCTACGCGGAAGCGAAGTGGCGCAAGGCCACAAAACGGCATGCAAACCCTCCAGACCACATCAAGACATCCCAAGGGTGCAAAAACCTGGTTCCAGCACCCTCCCCTACTACCTCAGCTGAGACCTCAGTTCGCGCTCTGCGGGCTGTTGTCGAAAGGGCCGGTAGCTACAGGATTTGTTTGGCTAAATAACTCTTCCAAACTTGGGTTAGGCCCATATAAGCCAACACAGGGTCAGAAGAAGATATCGAAAACAAGAAAAAAATAGTAATTCATGATGCTACAAAACTATATCCAAGGGATCAAAAGAAAATGCCCCTAGTGGATAAATCTAGCAAAGGTAGACATACTACTTTTGAAGACGAGGAAGTTGAAATTGATGCTAAAGAATATGTTGCCATTACTGAGGATGACATTACAACTGATATTAGAAAGGAGAAGAGCCATAAAAGACCAAAATTAATAATGCCAAGGAATTTCTGTGTTCTAGTTAATGATGAGAATGTTAGGAGGAAGAAAATTAAGTTGAACATTCTACAGTAATCATTACCAATAGTGAAGATCCTAGTGAAAATTCAAAAGAAAGTAGGGAAATAATTACACCAGGAGCTGATTTAGAGGATGGCTTTATTAAAACAAAACAAAATGGCATTCAACAGAACTTGACAAAGAGAAACTTAATTAAGGGTGGTCGTACATTTTAGCTTAATGTGAAACAATTCTATAAGCCAAGTGAAGGACAATGTAAATATCAAATAAAAAAGCCACGCCACCTGCATGTTCACAATTTGAAGACATTGATGAGGTACAATCCATATGCTCATGTGGTTAATTTTGTGTTTCTTGTTGATCCACTTCAAGTTCCCAACAAAGAATCATTTAATAAGTCAAAATGTTTTGAATACAATTAACAACGTAAACTTTGAAATGGGAACTGATATTGTTACCCGTTTCATAGAGATAGCAAAAAATTGACCCAATTTTGAAAAGGGGCGATGCAGAACACACATATGCTTTTTAGAGCATAGTTTTTGGCACTTTAAATAATCGATACGATTAACTGTTTCGTAGGGGTAGTAAAAACCTGACTCGACTTTCAAAATTGGTTATATAGAATACACTTCTTTTTGTTAGGAGCATATTTTTGACATTTTAAATTTTCTTATGTATCAAATATAAATATTTGTTTTTAAATATTAGTGATTTTCATGCTTATTTTGAAACGTGTAGATGCAACGTGTTGATGTAGCATACCTTTTTTTTAGAGGACTTATTTTTCACACTTTAAAATTTATGATGTTCAATTTTTTTTTTTAAATTATGATTACTTAAGGAATTTTCAAGTTGTTTTGTTTTTCTTT